>CM074288.1:2744882-2767382 GCA_037194245.1 Opsariichthys bidens
AATAATTTATTGGTAAACTAGAGCTTTCTCGCCTATAGAGAGACATGCATGTTTCATACGGAGAACATAATCAGAGAATATTTGAATTGGTTCCTTTAAAAGTAGACATTTCATGCTTACTATAGACAGTTACAATATCCCTGTGAGGCAAATATTAATTGAAACTCATTCAATCATACTTTTGTGACACGCTCCAGAAAATAGGTCATGGATGTTCAGAGATGAGGAAAGTGCAGCCTGTTAGTTTTCTTTATTTAACAAAAGCACAAGTTTTTTTGTTATTGTGAGTGGACCCAAATAAATTACACATGATGTAAATACTCTTATCTCTATGACCAAAAATGATCTGTGTTATTTTAACTTATCAGGAAATGAAATGAAAGTGATCTCCGCATTAACATTTGGATATGCCCCAAGTAGTAGGGCACATTTATCCAAGTTAACATTAGAGCGAGCGGCCATGTAAAATGGCTAATGGCTAAAACGTTAGACCACTACTAACATGTTTGATAAGCCATGTTTGAGTTCGGTGAATGTAGGCAAAGATTTGGATTTACTGCCTGACATACTGTAATTATCACATGGACCATGTTAAAGATTTGTCTATCGCAGGCTGCCTCTTTCTTTTTAAAAATCACTTCAATATAAAAAAAATATATATACACATTAAGCTAAACTTCAGAGAGTTTGCATTTGAAATCATAGCGTCTGAGAAGACAAATACCAATAATCAAATAAGAAATGGTGGGGTTATTTATTGAGCTTTGAGACGTGGGTGTTCCATTAAAAAATCGTGAGCTTCCAGGGGTAGGGCAGATTATAGGAGAAGTCCTGTATATATCACCAGAAAGAAGTCCGACATGTTCAGTGGAAGGTCCAACTGACATTTTGATAAAAAAAAAAAAAATAGAGATGCAACCAATTTATCGCCACCAATATTTATCGTCCCATTTTTGACCAATTCAAATAAAACAAACCAATGGTTTATTAATTGACTGCATGAAGGCACGGAGTTGTATAATGTCTGTTGCAAAATACAATGTTTTTCTCTGGGTAAAATAATTAAATACTTTCTAACACAAATTGAAATCTGTACAAAATACAGCAAGGCTCGACAATACGGACTGGCGCTCGAAAGACAATTGATGGAACTGTCATCCTCATGAAAGTTGATCCTTTGCACGTGTTTTTAAGCCTTCCAAAAATTAAATATTCAAGCACAAGAAGACATGAAAGAGAATTCAATTGTACTCACTGTGTAAGAAGTTTTTCATTTCATGCCTGTTTTTTTGTTGGCACATGGCCAACTAGATCTGACCAAAATGATCTGAATGCACCAGATGTCATAATTATGAGTTCCCAACTTGTAAATATAAACTTCCCAGAACAACTTGAACAAACCATTGCAATCAGTGTGCCAAAGTTCACAACTTTTTACCATATGGTTCCATGCGCTGTCACACACAGCCAAAAAAAAAAGAATACAAATATGGTGGAATGAAAACACCGTTGGTGCTTGATCCCAAATGAAGCAGAACATATGCAGTCTGATTTCTAGAGTAAAACTTTCATGGTTGAGAAAGGAAGTAATTTGGGCTGTTCTTGTTTCTCTTTTAACCTTTTCCCCAGAGGGAAGCAAACATTTTTTTTTTTTTTTTGCCTTGGGCTTGTTTGTTTCCTCCTCCCTTTTTTTCAATCTTTTAAAATCGCTTTATTTCTAAAAATATTTGACCATGTTTGTGACTAGTCTTGATTTTGCCCGGAGGGGGAGGGTGACCTCTCTACGGGGTTGGCGGAGTGGCAGCACCTAGACTTGGCACATAATCTGGAGTGGCAGATGGCCTGCCACGGGCTAGCCATTAGCTGCTAGCAGCTAACAAGCCTCCCTTAGCACCATAGCACTGCAGGCCTACTAATAGTCCACAGCTTATGCTAGTCCCCCGCAGCCCCAATCCTTTCCATGATTCCACTGCTCTAGCTCGAGTGAGCCTCTAAATACCTCTGATAATTCCAGCTTAATGCATGCTAATGTTGTTATCTTTGCTACATCCAATTAGCGCTACCTTGGAATCTACAGAAACATGTTGGTCACATGCGCAAACACTGACACAGCTTCTTTGAAAAGGATGTTAGGATGTGTCATGGGCTTTTGGAGATGTTAACTAGTCACGAGAGGATATAAAACACGTGTGGAACCGTTTCACAGTTTCACCTGTGGTGATGGCAGCAGGAATGGGGGTAAACTGGAATAATTAGATCAGGGCTTGTCAACTACTTTCTTTCGACGAATAGATTATCTACACAACTTACAACAATGTACACTTTTTAGCTACTAAAACAAATGTTTCAGTAACCACATGTTTTAAAAGCAGAGTCACTGAACAGGTGAGTAAACACGATAATCAAACATACTTTTTTTGTAATGGGTCATTTGTACTATGAGACATAAACAACTACACTTCTGTTCAAGTTTTGGGATGGTAAGATATGTTGTTAATGGTATATAAGGATGGTATAATGGTATATAAGGTATGTTAAAGAGGTTTTTGAAAGAAAACTGTATGCATTTAACTAAAAAATGCAATAAAACAGAAACTGGTGTTTTATTAAAGTTCAAGAGGAGCATGTTCAAATGATCTGTCCAATCAGCACGGAGGGGAGGCCTTTATATACACACAGCCGATCATATAGCCTATATTCCTCAACGGTTTTCTGCATCGCTCTGCCACCCAACTCCTCACTTTTAGCTTGTTTCTATCCCATAGGAACATTTTATTTTAGTTTAGGAACATGCTTAAACATTTCCTATTATTATCAATGTTGAAAACAGTTGTGCTGCTTAATATTTTTGTGGATACATTTTTTTTAATAAAAATCTTTGGAAACATTATAATTAATAATTCCTTACCTTTATATAGCGCTTTTCTGGGTACTCAAAGTGCTTTACATATGGAAGGAGGAATCTCCTCATCATTAGAAATGTCACTTTTGATCAATTTAATGCATTCTTGTGGGTACAGAAGTATTCTTTTTCAAAAAAAAGAAAAAATCTTAATGACCCCAAAACTTTGAACAGTAGTGTACATTAGATGCCATCAAATATGTGTGGCTGAAGAGCAGGGATTTTATGAAAATCAAAAGGTCGTTAAAAAAAAAATAAAAATAATAAAAAAAAAAAAATTGACAAGCTGGATCTGGCTAGTTGTCACCCTGAACTAGACCCTTGTCTTGCTAAAGTCACACTTTTCTTACCACTGGACCAATGATGATGAGGACCACTAGAGGGTTCTGGCTGTGCCATTCTGTAAAAGACAAGACCAACAAATTTGATTGAACACACATAATAATGTCTATAAACAATAAAATTATTGTAATGATGCAGTTTATATTTCACAAAGAACGAGGCTGATTTTAGACAATACCTTCAAAAGCTTCTAAAAGATACAGAGGATCCTTAACTCGTCTGAGTCCACATACCAGCAGAAACACATGTAGATTTTCCACTTGCTTGGAACGAACACCTAAAACACAAAATAAAGAATTTCACATTAACATATCTTGTAATCTTTGTACATTGTATCATGATTTAGTTATTGGTACTTTTCAAATGCCTTTTATGGATATTTTATGTTTCTGTTTTACCCCTGATTTACATCTTAAAGGGGTCATGACAAAAATCATCTAAACATCTAACAAGTTTCATAGCTTAAAATGTCCTCCACATTAATCAAGCTCCAAAAATGGCTTGTTTTAATATTGTGGGATTTGTGTTGTCACAAAAGCAAATTCATTTGTATGCGACTGGCTAAAGAGCAAGACATCGACAAATAGTTTTACATCGACGCACTATAGGCCCCGACCCACTGCCGTTAACGGCTGACATTTGCCTAAAATAGAACCCATAATGATCACTGGATACAGTATTCAGATGCATCACAGCAGCCACATCACAAACCGCAACTAAATGATTTCATAAAGCTGTCTATAAATTAAAGTTTTATATGTATGTTTCCAAATCACTCATGTGCAATAGAGAGTGGGTGTTCATACTATTTCCTATGTAATGATGTTAGCCAATCATAACCGACAAAAATTAAGTGCCGTCCCTAAAAAATGGATATTTAGACCAAAAATGTCTAAAATGTAATTTCCATGTAGTCCCATGTTAAAAGTTCTCAACGTTTGAAAAACGCCTAACTACATGTGGAGAGAAACTGCTGATCCTGAATCAGACGTTTAAGCATTTCTGAGCACTGAAATATAATGTGACATAAATCAATGCATACATGCTGTACCTCCATCCGTAATGAGGCTAATCCATCAAACAAGGTCACAGTGATGTCAGAGATGCAAAGAGTACGAAACTGACTGCATGCACAAAGTATTGTGTGTGACGAGTACTTTATCAATATGGCATACATGCATAGTAAGTATGTCATGTATTTATGGCATGGATCACAGCATACACAAAGAATAACAGCCATCTTTATGTACATTCTTTGGTTGAATGCAGAACATGTGGACCATCGAATGACCACTGGATTCTTGAGAATCACTGAGGAGGATTAGGAAAAACTAAAACTGTCCATTTGACTCATTAACATTTCACCCGATTTGCTTGTAAATGATAAGGAATTTTGCAACCATTGGAGCATTTTTTTTAATTCAAAAGCAAATGGAGTGCAACAGAATTATTTAAAGGGTTAGTGCACCCAAAAATGAAAAATTCTGTTATTAATTACTCACCCTCATGTTGTTCTACACCCATAAGATTTTCTTTCATTTTTGGAACACAAATTATGATAAAATTAAGACAATTAACACTTTCAGATGCCCAGAAAGATACTAAAACATATTTAAAATGTTTGTGTGAGTACAATGGTTCAACCTTAATATTATAAAGCGACGAGAATATTCTTTGTGCGTCAAAAAAAAAAAAAAACGACTTTAACAATATCTAGTGATTTAAAGTTTTACGAATTTTTTGTTTTGAATCAATGGTTCGGAGCACCAAAGTCACGTGATTTCAGTAAACGAGGCTTTGTTATGTCAAAAGTATTTAACAATTTCAATAGTTCCCGTGAGTTTGGCAGTTTGATACGCGAACCGAACCACTGATTTGAAACAAAAGATTCATAAAGCTTCGAAGCAGTGTTTTGAAATCGGTTATCACTAGATATTGTTGAAAAGTCGTTTTGTTTTGTTTGGAGCATAAAAGTATTTCCGTTGCAAGGTACTCATATGAAGTGTTTTAAAAATGTTTCACCTCTCTGGGCATCTGAAAGTGTAAACTACCTTGCTGGCAACAGAGGCCTCACTGAACCATCGAATTTTATCAAAAAATATCTTAATTTGTGTTCTGAAGATGAACGAAGGTCTTATGGGTGTGGAACGACATGTAATTAATGACAGAATTTTCATTTTTGGGTGAACTAACCCTCTATTATCTTATTTAACTAATTAATTCTTTTTTTAAACAATTTAACAATTCAATTCAATTCATTAATTAACAACAGTCTTGAAAAAAAACACGTAGGCACATATTTGTTCATGATGATGCTCCATGTCCATGTGACAGAGTGCTCTCTGTTTTGTCAGTAGCTGGTATCTGTGGGAATGTTCAGTCCAAATCTGTGCTTTACCCCAGATCATCCCTCATTTAAATCCCACCTATTCCAGATTATCCACAAATATATGAGTGCTAGCGTATGCATGAGTGCAAATGTGTGACGTTTGAGTCACAGCAGGCTCGAACAGTGTAAACAATAAAATATTCTTATCATAAACTGTCTTCACTGGACAAATACTAACAATGCAGAAATACTTTCATTTAGAAAAATTCCACACAAAAAAAATTCAACAATAACGATAAGGTTCCCCTGAACACCCCCCATCTGTCCTTAGTCAGCAAACAGTTAGTCCTGCCCAAAGGGCGTTCAGTAGTATTACACACACTATTTTTCATTCACAGTATAAATAGGTTTCTATACAGTACATGAAAATACTGTATATTGCTACTTTGAAGCAGCCACTCCCTCAAAAAAACGGGATCATCATATTTGAGGCTCCTTAGCGTTAAAAAGTTTGGAAACCTCTGGGTTATAGCACTACCTAACCTTCAGAAACCATATCTTTATATTCACAGCGCTTTATTTTGTCTGTTTTGGGCGCCTGAGGACGAGAGTGATAAACGAAATGAACTGTGCTATGCTTTGGGCTACAAACAATCCACACACAAGCAGCTTAAAGTTGAGCATTGTTGCTTTTAGCAGAAATTGCTCCCTATTCCTGATCTGGAATCAGTTTGGCATTCGTTTTCATCAATGATGTTAGTTTCGGCGAGGCTGACGCTGGTCAGAGGTCAGTACGAGGACAGCTTCCGCGCTTGGACATAGTAGGGGAAGGTCACAAAGGTACGTGATGTGAGGTAAAGCCCTGGGATTAGATGACTGGTCTTAGGGTACATGCTTACAATGGTTTAACTCACAAACAAGGGCTCTGAGTGATTTTTTACCTGGAAAGAGAAAGACATTGATGGCTTCACCTCATATACCCCCGTAGCTGAATAAGCTGCTGTATGTGGACTCACAATAGCCCTACTATATATAAAGCTGTTTCTAAAAAGGGTAGTCAGCAGTCACACCAATAATTTCTCCAATTTCTCTTTTATTTTGAAAAGTTCAGCTTCCAGATATTTACCCTCTTCATTTTAGCATGCATGCAGTTACAGATACTTCAATGAATTAAATATATTTTTAGCAAGCTCCAGTTTCTAAAAATAAATTTGAACATTTGAAAACAGCGAGCAGAAATGCATTTCGAACTTAAATGCAAGGAAGTAGAATTAAAAAGAAATTTATATGACAATTCTTTCACTGTTTAGTGTATTTTGTGTCCTTTTAATGAGGATTTTTGTGTTCTCAGTCATTGTTTTCCAGACTCCCAAGTTTTCAAGTTACTTTGTATTTTTACTTATATTGTCATAAATCAGCTGCATTTTTGATTATTTTGTAATAAAATCAATTTTTCTGTGTTTTTCTACATGTGTTACAGTATTAGGGAAATTTCCTTTAAAAAGAAATGCGTTACAACATTGCGTTACTCCCTAAAAGTACTGTATCTGCATTACGTAGTTACTTTTTATGGAAAGAAATGCACAAATTTCACATCAAAAGTTAAGTGAATAAGTCTCACACTGAAGGACATGGAAATCATGCCTGTACATTAGATGGCGCAACTAAAACATTATTTAATAAATTAAAATAATTGAACGCAAAAACATGTGAAAGCAGTGAGTACAGGAGTCGTACAGTAAACACACGTGACTCCGTTATTGAATCTGATGGTTTACTTTACTGTATATAGCAGATGATGACAAAATTAACACAATAAATGCTGTATGCTTAATTTCACAATAAGGGTGTGATTAATTGCGATTAAAAATGTCTATTAACAGCCATAGTATATTTGTATTATTTAACATTTTTAAACTATAGCAGATTTGAGCAATATTCTGAGTTCGCATTTTACTGTTTTTATTTCATTTTAAGGAATTTGTTTTGGTGCAAGAGAGCTGAGTAAATGTGTGCTATAACCCTCATGTTTACACAGTGCAAACAACACCTCTATATCTTACAGTCACAATTCTCTAAACATGGAGACAGGAAAGGTGTCAGTCAATAAATAGGTCATTTGTTTACTTATTTGAAAAATTAACTTTTTTTTGGTTGTAAAATCACCCCAAAGCTGCTTATAACTGATTACATGGTATAAAAGTTGGTACATTTATTCAGTTTTGAATAGGAGGCGCCGCTCTTAACGGTTTAGAACGAACATTAATTTTTGGGGAAAGTGGCTGTCTGCAATGCAGCACTGTAGAGCCGCTCCATTAAACATCACTTATTCATAAAGACCTGCACAAGATGACAGTGCGGAAAAACTTCACAATGTCTGAATATGTTTTAGCTCTTAACCGTGGGATTAATCTTGCTCTTGGAGCAGCTACTTAAGACAAAAACACACCTAAAGTAGTTTTAAGGTTTTCGCACATGAAAGTGCACTTGATATCTACATCCTGTTGACAGGTATTTCACGAACAGAGATTTGGGTCAGCGTCATGGGCAAACCATTTACAATATCCAAATCCAAAACTAAACTAATGGATTTAAATCATTCACAAAAAAAAAGAAGAGAGGGTTCATCAAAAGTACATCAAAACAAGTACACACATAAAAAAAAAAAAAAAGCCAAAATAAACTACAGGAGAATTTTGCAAAATGATAAATCTGCAGTTATTCTCAGGTTGGTTAGTGCTTGATTACGACACATAATTTTGTGTCTTTGTGGAGTTCGGATACACATACTTCATCACGTAAGTGACTCTAGAGGTACGGCACAGCTCACCATTACCGTTATTCTCATCAGACATGAGGCGCAGATGATTGAGCAGGATCAACTGAAATCAATAACTGTTTTCTGCTTTGAACTGTATTCATTTATCCGCAAGAGGCACCGAAATGCTTTATTATGGATCTAAAAGAGCATGCGTGTCAGCCTGAAACAGGGCACTGTCACTGCATCGGTGTCTGAATGTGAACAGATGATCAAACAGACGCAGCTGAAGAGTGATGTCTGATTTCAAAGGCTCTGCTGCACTGGGGTGCAGTCTAAATGTTTACCTAAAGAAAGTAACGGCATGACTAATAACCACGCTAAAAGTAGTTCAGCAGAGAGATTAGCCTTCACTGCCAGAAACTGCAAATACTTCACTCCACCGTGTGGCTGCAGGGAAAATAGGCCTCAGTACGTTCAGTACAAACTCTAAATACACAAGAAAATGAATGGAGCTTACATTGGTGATGATACACTGATTAAAACCTAATATAAAGCTAAAGCTGGTTTATTATTTCCTCTGACTTTAAGATCTGTGGATCTTAAAATAAATAGAAAATGTATTATTATATATTTTTAACCTAAAATTTTAACTCTTTGTCTAGTGTGAACTAGAGTGATCTAAATAACTACATATTGTATGATAATTGGATTTTTAAAAGAAAAATATTTGTCTCCTAATGTGCGATCATAAAACATTATAATAAAACATTATAAACATTATATATCGATTTCTATGCGTTTAATGTTAACTACTCATATACCATTTGGACACTGCATTTGATAGCTATATTGTATTGTCAGGCATGAAAACGGGTCAGGGGTGAAAAAGGTGAGAAGGATATTACTCCTCTAGGGGGGTCCTCTTCATGCTCCCCCGGAAGAAAAATATAAATATTCCATATTTTAAAGCATCAATCTGATGCATTTTGAGATGCTTTTTTGCCAACCTGGGGAGAGCTGGAGAAACTTAACTTCAGCCATGAGTCAAAAATTATTATGGCCTCCTTACTAAGTATTATGCAAGCCATTTCATGCCAGGTCTAACATTTACAGTATATGAGGCACAATGTGGAAGGGGCACCACAAATGGCTTAATGCATAACCCCCACAAGAGATGGTGGACATGCTGTAACTGAACTCTTCCATCATGATTGACAGCCAATACAATGTTATGTAATTCAGATTAATACATTTTCATAATCACTAAGCCATAGCGATTTCAAATTTATTAAGATTTATTGTTCAACATTACTTGAGCATTTTATAATTTGCATGGCTTGTTGATGTCTTCCTCTTATCTGAGGAAACATCAATGACGGAGTGTTTTAAGATAATCCATGCGATCCGTGTGATCATCGAATCCAGAGGATTAAGTTAACTCAAAACAATATTTCACCTCTCCACATCGAACCCAGGCCGTTTACCTTCAGGAGTCAGAAGTACCGCGATTACTGTCGCCGACTGTTCGTCAGTCAAAAGGCGCGAGTGGAAGGGGGATCGAGCGGGAATCTTTATTGGTGTCGATTTTCAGTCTCTTTTTAATGATAGGCTTTACGTATCTGTCAATCATCCCTCACTTGCTATTTGGGGGAAGAACCTAGTTCGCAATTCACTGAATCGCAGTTCACTGGATATGAACACACCCCCCCAAAAAAAAGTTTTCTCATCGAATCTACACGATTCACGTAGGTCACCTATTTTGGTTTCAAAACGGCGAATTTCGCCAAAAGGTGAGGGATTTTCATGCCTGATTGTATTAAATTTGTCCTTTTTATTGACTCTTAGTATAATATGTCTGATGTCTAAAACAAAATTCACAAACTGTGAATTTGTAAACTCTTTCCCACAGTAACTTTAACTTTGAAGTAAGTCCACGAATGCCTTTGGTCGTGTACTCTAATCTAGTGTTAGAGGATTTGTGCACGAGAGTGGTTTACGGCGGATTACAGCCATCCTTAAACAAGAAAGCAGGGGGAATATGTCCTCCGCTTCACTGTTAAGAGCCACCATCCATATGACTCCTGTCCAATTTTAAGACTCCTGATGGATGGACGGCCTGATATATGGAAGGTCTGTCTATCTATTCTTTTATCATTCTTCTGCCTTCAAGCAGTGGCTGAGCCATAGACAAGCTTGCCAATTTTCTGCCGTGTCTCCGTAGGATCAGTTAAGGATGCTCTGACAACTTGAGAGGGAAATATAATTACTGTGTAGGATGAATTACATCTCAAAGGTTTTAAAAATAAAGACAACCTAGTGGGTTTTCCCATATCTGTGAGTGCAGTGGTAGACAAGTGTCTTCTCTACAGTTTTAGATCCAAGCGTTCACATGAAAGAAAAAGAGGAGGATATAAACAAACAGGCCTGTCACTGAAGGTGGGGGAAAAACTAAAGGCAAATAAAGGCAAAAGCAGCACATCTCTCCAGAGGGAGGAGAATATTTATCTTCAGATTGCACAGAAACTGATTTGGACAAACCGATAGCTGTGCTCAACATGTTTCCCCCAGTACATGTCTTCCTCGTCCCCTTACCCAAGAAAGGTCTTTTTTTCGTTCTTTTTTCTAGCCTGCCTTTGATTACAAGGAGCGACTTTAACGTGAATGTTGGTGTGAATGTTTTTAGTGGTTGATTTACACCACAAGAACACTGTTAAATGTCGCTGTAGATTTAGCAGCACATTACCGTAAAAACCAACAGTACAATACTGTATTATTAATTACAGCAGAAGCAGACTAATATTAGAAAATGCTGTAAAAATACAGTAAAATACTGTTTTGTAGAATTACAGCACTCTTCTTGTGTACTGTAAATTAAATTACAGTAACTTGCTGGCAACCGTGCTGCCTGTACTGTAAAAATACAGGAAAATTGTTAACAGTGAAGCACATGGGTTTATTTCTTCCTCTAAAAATAATATTTAAAATGATCTGCCTTAAAATGGTAAAATACATTTTAGGCATTTGTGAACCCTGGTTAACAGTCTAATTGTGAGGTTAATAGCAATGATTGTAAACTTACACTCAGATATGTGCACAAAGCACAGCATGAATGTCTAGAAAGCACATGTATATTTAATGAGGTAAGCATCAAGGCCGTTGCCTATTGCTAAACAATCTGCTGTAACATTTTAGCACCACATTATTTAAGACTGTAAAGAAGATTTACAGAAAAAAGGATATTTTCTATGAAGATGCTTTTTAACAATGTGCACTGGCACTATATAAATTAAACTGTTCATCTCCCAAAAGCAGTGTTGGAAGAACAGCTTCACAACCTAGAGTTAAAAGGAGTGCTAACGGCATTTTAAAGATTTTGTGAGATGCACTGCCTTTAGTTGAAGACATGAGAGATTCTAAACTGATCTCAGAATGGAATCAAAATGCTTTGATAGAGATAATAATAATAATAATAATAATAATATTTAGGGCTTGAGCACGGATGGTGCAATGACCCCATTGGAATTGCTCCATTTCTTCTTTGAAATGAATTGGATTTTTGAGGGCTTAAACATGCTGGACAAATCATGAAACTTTGCACATGTGTCAGAACTGGTGAAAATTTACTTCTAATATGGGCTTCAGAATGTAGTGTGGCAAAATGGCTCAATAGTGCCACCAAAAATATTTCAATGAAATACCCCTCGCGCCGTTTCATGTACGTCTATGAAAATCGGTATGCACAAAAAAAAAGTATTACAGCCAAACCCTAAACCCAACAGAAATTCGTCCGTTTTCAATTTCCTTTGTAGTCTTTGCCATTTCCAGGCGTCGTACTTTAGCAAACTCCTCCTAGAGTTTTAATAAGATCAACATCACATTTGGTCAGTTTCATCGAAAGATCTTAAGTATTTAAGAAATTACAGTACTAATATTTAGGCCTCCCCTAAATATTTAGGGGAATTTAATATTTATTTAATATTTAGCCCCCCCCCCACCCCCGTTTTAGCCTGGTCGTTCACACCTCAGAGCTAAAAAGGTCTGAGAAAATGGGCGTGTGAAGCTCTGGGAAAGTGTGTGTGTGTGTGTGTGTGGGGGGGGGGGGGGCAATGGGCAATGAAAAAGAACTATAACACACTCATTCTACAGAATAATGAATATTACTATATGAGCACGGAGATAAATGATACCCGAGCACAAGGGAAAAATGCAGAGAATATTTAAAAGGGCTAATAATATTTTCATTACGTTTACAGTCTCATGGTAAAAGGCATGTAGTTCAACTCAGAAAGAATTAAGACAGTTACTTTTTTATCTATTCTTATTTGAATTTTCTAAATAATTACTTTTCTAAATAATTGTCTTTTGTGGATCAGAATAATCGTGTCATCACGTTCAGATACACCACTGTATCAATGTCCAGTTGAAATTTCATCCCATATTGTGATTTCATTTCATTCCAAGTAATTGTGCATCTTTTATGTGAACTACATATATTATTAGTTAAAAGTTGCAACATAATATCTTCATTACATTTTCAAAAAGCGCTTCCGATAACTACATTAAAGTGTCCCTATTACGCTTTTTAGGATATTATCTTTCATGTAGTGTGTTCATATAGCAAAAGTACTTAACAAATGGAGTTATTGTCTCTTCAAAAGAAAGAACTGATTCTGAAACAAAACGTCTGAAACGTCAGTAATGCTACACTTACTTCCTGAACTGATGCCATTGTTACTGTTTATATCACTGTGTAGCAAGCACTGAGGAAGCCTGCTGAGCTCAAATTCATATCGGGGCCATATTCACAAAACATTTTATCTTAACACTAAGAGTTCTCCTCAATGGTAGTAAAAGCTCTTAGTTGACAGTTCTCTTACAACCTATTCACAAAGCTGCTGAGACTAACTTTTAAGGAATAGAGAGAAGTCTTCGCTATGGACTATCCACATAATGATTGGCTGATGGGGAGGTGATTTAATCATAGAAATATTGTCGAATGAGCTGTGAGAATGAGGTATCATGTTGCCATATTCAAATAAAGATTTTAAAATACAAACGATTCCATATTCAAATAAATATACAGCACGTCTCTTACATGTCTGGGTCTGAGAATGCAGAATTCAAGCGACAAACTTTTTTATAAACAGAGTTTGGGAGGCGTGTTCAAACGGTCTATCTAATCAGGAATATACATAGACAAGAGCCGACTGGCCTAGAAGGCCGTTGATAAGTTTGGGTATTGTGTTACCCATATTTTTTTGGGATGAAGTTTTCTGCATCCCTCCGACACCCCATTCTTCACTCTCAGTGGAGATACGGGGAGAACTGTGGATTCAGGCTAAATTCCAAGCTCGGAGTGCACAATATATGATCAACATGCCAAATACACTTACTATACATATTACTTTTTTTTTTATATATTCGATCCGATCATTTGTTGTGTGAACTAGCGAAAACAACTGCCGCAGGTAATCCGATTTTATCTATTAATTAAATATTTATTTTTGGCAGATTCAAATCTTTAATCAAAATATGTATTGCATTAATGAAGAAAAGGCTCAGGACCCAAGGCTCTATCGCTATTGCCTCGATTGTGTACGGTGTCTTCGGGCGGATTGACAGCAACGGCCATTAAGATCGTCTGTGATTTGGTCTTCGTGACTTAGGAGTCCTCTTGATGCTTTGTGAAATAATCTTAAGAGCAAACATTTAGGAATCCTAAAATCAGGACTGACACACCCAAAATCCTCCTAACGCTCCTAAATCGGCAAGTTAGGAGCTACTTTTAGCCTAGATGTTAGCGTTTCATTTTCTACACGTGATGTAAGTGGTCAACCAATCACAACAGACCGGGCCATCTGACCAATCAGAGCAGACTCTCAGAAAGGAGGAGTTTAGTGAGAGCGAATACTTTTGAGACATTGTGAGAAAAGAGGTGATGTGCAAAGTATATAATCAGGATTATTATGGACTAATTATAGAGATCTCCTACAGTGCGTGTATGTATATATGTATAATATTATATATATACATACATACACACACTGTAGAAGATCTCCATAAAATTAGGAACCATTAAAATAGAATACTAGGGGCACTTTAACCTATTTCAAATGAATTGTCACATCAAAAAAATGTGATTTGCTGCCTAGTGTAGCAGAAAACACAGAGTTATGAGGAGCTCAATGACCTAGTCAAAAGTTCCTCTGAATTATGATTTTCCCATTACCGTCAAGCCCTCCAGCAATACTTAGACCTCCAGATGGCTCAAAGCCTCAGAGTAGAATAAAAGAAACAAGACTTCACTCTTGCCACTCACATCCCTGAGAACACTAAATCATCTCTGAATCAAGACCTCATTTCCCATGAGCCCCTGCAGGTGTGACTCTCATCATCACCCAGTGCAATGCGGGGTCTATACTGCACAATCCCAGAGGACCACCCAGATCTTCTCTGTCATGTGAAAACCCGCTCCAACTTAAAAAAACTCCTACACAACTATAGATCTCCAACCTGGGTGCGATCCAGAGATGACATCTCAGCTATCCCATCATCCACTTCAGCATCCACTCAACGTGGTAGGAGGTCAGAGCACCTGCTTTGATAGAGCTGCTGAGGCTTGTGTCGACTGATCTCAGAGCGGTGGCACCAGCCCCAGGGGTCTCCACAAACAAGCATGGGCTTATGTAGAGATCAATCTTCAATGCGGAGCAGCAGGCGCACTGGAGAAGATTACTCCGACACGCCAGCGAATGAGCTCAGGAGAATGGATTAGATATTCTGAGCCTAGAATCAGTCTCTGCACATTTAGCTTTTTATAGAGTAAAGAAGCATGTTCCTAGGAATGGGGTCTTTTCATAAGTGATGGGCTGACATACAGCACTTTTGGACACTTAAGTCATACTTGTGAATCTGAATGTCACTGTATTAGATAAAAAAATTTAAAAAATATTGGTAACACTTTAGTTTCGAGTCCAATTCTCCCAATTAACTAGTTGCTTATTAGCATACATGTTACTAGGATATTGGCTGTTTATTAGAACATATTAATGACTTATTCTGCATGACCACATTCCACATCCCTAATCCTACCCAATACCCAAACTCATCAATTGCATTCTTGACAATTAATAAGCAGTAATTATGAGTTTACTGAGGCAAAAGTTGTCATTAATAATGAGAATTCAACCGTAATCTAAAGTGTGACCAAAATATTAAATAACAAATGAGGCAGCAGTTTTTCTGAGAACATTTGACAGCCACTATTATTTTTTTTAAAAACTATTTTTGTGGAATGTCACGTTTGTTTGGTTGCACTGTCTAATGCATAAACAAAAAGACATTTGGTTTGATTTGATTGAACACTACTGATCAAAAGTTTGGGGTCAGTAAGTTTTTACTTTTTCTAAAGAAATTAAAACTTATTGACCCTAAAGATTTTTATAATGTTACAAAGGATTTCTATATAAAATAAATGCTGTTCTTTATTCAAAGAATTCTGAAAAATAAAGAAATGCTTCTTGAGCACCAAATCAGCATATTACAATGATTTCTGAAGGATCATGTGACACTGAAGACTGAAGTAATGGAGTAATTTTTAAATATATTAAAATAGAAAAGTTATTTTAAATTGCAATAATGTTTCACAATATTGTTTTTTATTGTATTTTTATTTAATAAATGCTGCCTTGGTGAGCATAGGAGACTTCTAGACAGCTCGTGCTCAAAACAGGTGTTTGCCGATGCCACAGGGAGCTCGAGTGAGAAAGTGTTTGAATATGTTTGAAGGGTTTTTCCATAAGTTAAATATGGAAGGTGGTCTGGCAGAAGCTAGATATTTTCTCTATTTTCAGGGTTCATACAAACTTTTGAGAGTGAAATTCGAGCACTTTTCAAAGACTTTTTATAGTGCCTCACACTTTTCCAGCACTTCAAAGCTCTAAATATTATCCAATTCTAATGTTATTTTTAATGTGACGATTTGAAAAACAAAGTTTAAAGATGAAGGAAAACAAACACTTCTAGACAAACACTTTTCTTTATTTTTAAAAGACAAAATTACCACTAGACGGCGGCAGAGGAGCACTTACTGACTCTAATATATGGAAAAGTATGAAAAATCAGTCTCATGAAAAACAAAAACTAATTACACAGAAAGCATGTAAAGAGCACTCCTTTCATAATCACTGAAGCTGTCGGTCAGTTCGGTACGGTACCTTTAATCGGAGTAGAATATTTACATTTTTTCCTATTAAAATGCTTTTGCACGTTACTGTTAATAAATTCATTTTATTTGCAGTTCAATTCAAGCGCAGTGCTTTACTGCCAAATTTCCAATATATAAACAAGTAATATTATTAGTAACTGCACTTTAATGCAAAACAATAGTAATGATAAAGTTATGATTTAAAAAAAACTGTGATGTGATGTTTTTACCCATCTTTTAATTTTTTTATTTTTTTGTGATCAAACATTAATTGACGGACCCCCTGCAATACGGTTGAAGACCCTTGCACTAGATCAAAAGGTCTGAAAAAATCCATATACATTCACCCACCCCTCGAAGAAATCAGGACAGAAATGGTCAAAAGTGGACAATAGAAACAGATTAAAGCACCAGGTGTAAAATGTGTGCGTCTCATCTTCTTGTGATCCAATCTACCAAAACGCATCTAATTACCAGGTGTAAACGGGGCCTAAGAGAAACCACAAAATTGTTTTTTGCCACTTAGACATATGTAAATTACTATAAAACCGTTCTATAAGCCAACAAAATGTGAAGAAATTCAATGTGACCAAAAACAAAAAAACAAAAAACAAACAAGCTTCCACTATGAATCGTAAGAAAATTCCAAAAAGTCAAAATGAAAATTATTGATTAATAGCCTAAAATCAGAAAACAGGTAAACAATGTAAGCGATATCATAAATACAAATACATCTTTGTTCATTCTAAAACCCCGTAATTGCGCATGTTATACATGTATAGACACAAATGCAACCTCTTGGCTCCTGGGCTGGCGGCCACTCACACACAACGTCTAATCAAGGGTGAGAGCTCTTGAGCCTATTTGAGTTCAAGAGAGGGCCTGAACACCACATGTATATTTAATGGGACGACGTCTGTTCCTTATGAAAATTATTAGCGTTTGAGAGGGACGATGATGAATGCACATGTCAAGTTATTTAATCAAACAGGGTCTGAAAATTCATCTATTGCTGTTCTATCTCTACTAAGTCTGTCGTGTAGGCTATTAAGTGAAGAGGAGTATTGTGAAGGTGTTGCACCTGTGCAGTGTAAGAAGTCGCTCCAGTTGAAATTTAATGCCACTTTGGTCTCAATCCCTGAAAACATATGCAGACATTTAAAAAAAAAAAATGACGTTATACACCTTCAATGTAATGCCATCAGAAAACACAGTATTAATAAACTCTACCTTGAGGCTGCACATAGATCTTCTTGCTCTCACATACCTGGGAAAAATGGTTGAGAAATAAGTGTTAGCCCCCTACTGGAGATTACTATTAGTGCAAGATGAGGGTTTCCAACCTTTCGGTGAATTAACTTCCGTGACTTCTCCACTGGTTCACGACTACTGAGAAAAAAAAAAATTGTTTAAAATTTTTTAATAATAATAAAATTATTCACTATAAAACCCCAAATGAAGTACAACGATTTTCGAGAGAGAGAAAAATAACACTTTACAATGAGTTTTCATGAACTAATGATGAGCAATACTTCCACCGCATTTATTAATCTTAATGTTAATCTCAAGATTTATTAAGAAATTTTTAAGATTGCAAGTTGTATCTGTTAATATTAGATAATGCAGTGTGAACATTTAAACTAACAAAGGTTAATAAACGCAGTAAGAATGTATTGGTCATTGTTCGTTTGTTGGTTAAAGCATTAAGTATTGTTAAAGTTAAAGTGTTACCTTATTCCTTTTCTAAAATCTCTATCCTTTATAAGGGTTTTATTGAAAACTATTTCATGGTTATGATTTTCAATCATTTTTGAACCTGTGGAGAAGTCATGGAAATTAATTTGTCAAAAGGTTGGAAACCTTCATCCAACACTAATAGTAGTAGTTTTTTAAAACCAATTTTACAATATTGGATATTACTCTTTTTTTTTTTTTTTTTTTTTTACATGTCCTGATATTTTATAGGGTTTAGTGACCCTGGAAGCCCTGCAGATGGAAATAAAACTAAATGTCAACCATTAGAATTTCTCTTTTTATGATAATAGTTATTCATGTTCAAAGTTCATGCCCGGAATATGTCCTTGGCTAATGTAATAGCAGAAAATCTCTGCTGAAAAAAACTGGCTAATCCATGATTTGTCTAAATCAATACCAGTGGGGGAAAAAAAAAAAAAAAAAAAAAACAATATAGCAGAAGGAAGGTAATAAAACAACAATATGTAAATGGATGGTTGAGATAAAGTGGGTAATTTCACACAGATGGAGGGGAAATTGGCTGGATGTTATCAGTCCTTGGAGAGGGAAACCCCTGGTGTGTGTGTGACAGAGAGAGAGAGATTCCACATGTGTGTCTGGGGTTTCATTTGAGGATAAAACTTGATGAAAATAGTGATTTTAATGCTGTGCTATTATAGGATGCAGAGCAGGATATTGCCGTTAAATCCTTCTGTTGTATTTATAGCATCAGGTAGCGCAGTAGTTGTCTCTCTTATTTTTTCCCTCCTCTAGAATCCCATTAGAAATGAATGACATTTAATAACAATATCCTTTCAATGGGATTCAAACTTTATTTAGGACATAATACTGTTAAAAGTTTGGGGTGATGTTTTTGAAAGAAGTCTCTTATGTTCATCAAGGCTGGATTTATTTGATCAAACATGCAATAAAAACAGTATTATTAATACAATTTAAAATACATTTTCTATTTTATTTTATTTATGTAATTTATTCCTGTGATGGCATAGATGAATTTTCAGCAGTCTTTATTGTGGTCCTTCAGAAATCATTCTAATAAGCTGATTTGGCACTAAATAAAAGCTATAATCAATACTGAAAACACTTGTGCTGCTTTTTTGTGGCAATATTGAAAACTGTTTTAGGATTCTGTTGTAAATAGAAAGTTTAAAAAAAAAACGGCATTTATTTGAAATATTACATAATATTACATTATATTTCTTTTTAAATGTTTGTCAATCTAATTCAATCTAGTTAATCCTTGCTGGATAAAAATACTAATTTCTATGCAAAATAAAATAAGACCAGGACAGTCCATCTTGTGCAATAAATACTATTAATTATGACTTCACATTAACTTTAAGCAAGTGTTCAAGGGCTATTCACTGCACTCAGAACTGTGCTTCATATACATTAAGTGAATGGTTAGGGATCCTGACACTTGCAGAGAGTTTGTTTTGGCATGTTAACAACAGCATTCTTATGAACCTAGAGCTGTAAAGCCAACATTTCTTACCAGGAGCGCCTCAGCCTGTTCTTTCAATGCATCAGTGAACGCCACAGCAAACCTGTATGAGAGACACAGATGAAGCAAGTGAGTTGACAAGTTTAACATGTAAAGAAACATGAAAAGTCAAATTTCTGCACAGGGTTGTGATAGTGATGTACACCCCAGTGACTGCATTCAACGGCTTTCATTTCGCCGCAATTCCACACTTTCCCAGACATCAAAGCTGTCAGAGCTCGCCAAAAATCTGTAAATCAAACAAGTCAAGCCACGCAAAAAAAAAAGCAACACGATGCAATCCCTGAATTTTGCTTAAAGTCAGGATGATTTTTTTTTGTTATACCAGTTATACTGTTAGAATAAAAATGATTAAAAAACTACATTTCCGAAAATACTTTTTATTTTAAAAGTGATCTAGTGACAATGTATTGCATTTTTGTTTTACATTTCTCAAAACAATTTCCCATTTTAAATTGCATTTTATATCCCAGATTTTCAATGAGGTCTTTTGAAGCTCCTGTATAAGTATATTTTCAAAAAGAAAACTAATTCATAAAGTTTGCTCCATGCCTCTGTCTTGCTGTCAAGCCTCATCCTAAAGTTCCCTTTATTCAAACTCAAAACAAACACAAATACACATACATACATAAGACATAAGGTCGCTTTTTGAATTTTGTGGCTTGAATAAAGTAAAAGCAGACAGAGTTGTGTTATTTTTCCAAATGACTGCAACTAAAGCCCATGGGCTTCACTACATCTCCCCTTCATCATCCCTTGTCCCTCATCTCTCTCTTTCAGGAGATGTGAAGGTTAGTCAGTGACGGCAGCAGCAGGGGGTCTTCTCTGAGCGATGTGTTTGAAGTGGAAGGACTCTTATGCTCCATAGTGACAATTATTACCTTAAGACTGTCAGAAGGGTGTGAATCTGTCTGTACTAATCAAACAGACCACAAGAATCCATGACACCTGGCTAATGAATTGAAACCATAGCTGGCAGGCTTTGGGTACAGATGTATTATTGATAAAAAGGAGGAGAAATGCCACATAATGATTCCTGATCCCATCAACCTTTTAGGCCAAAGGCCCACCAGAGGATGAAAAGAGAGAGCATTAAAAAAAGAAAGGGCAAAAAAGAGACTATATACCACTTTGGTGTCTGTATTTTTTTTTTGGATGCATTTAATTAATCAAAAGTGATAGTGAAGACTAGTCACAGAAGACTTATATTTTAAATAAATGCTGTTCTTTTAAACCTTCTATTAATCAAAGAATCCTGGAAAAAACATTATACGGCACAACTGCTTTCAACATCGATAAGAAGCAGCAACAAATCAGCCTATTAGAATGATTTCTGAAGGATCATGTGACACTCAATGATGCTGAAAATTCAGCTTCACCATCACAGAATTAAATTATATTTGAAAATATATTGAAACGGAACACAGTTATTTTAAATTGTAATAATATGTCAACATAGTACTGTTTTTGCTGTATTTTGATCAAATAAATTCACCTTTGGTGAGTATAAGAAACATAAAAAAAATCATACAGACCGCAAACTTTTGAACAGCAGTGTAGTTTTTGACAAAAATAATTATTTGAGATTAAATACTAATCAGCAACCGCCCCCTCGAAGAGCCGTGATCTATTCTGTCAAAAACACAAAGCTCATGGAGGACTCCAGACATTCAGAAATACACACAGGTTTGTTTTCATAGGTGTAATGGTTTTTATACTGTACATTCTCTCCCCAACACTAACCCTACCAATTACAGAAAACATTCTGCATTTTTACATTTTTAATAAAACATTGTTTAGTAAGTTTTTAAAGATATTTTAAATATGAAATGTCCTCATAAAACATCATAATACAGTGTCCTCGTAAATCATGAAAATGATCTCACACACACACACACACACTCACTCTCTACAGGTCAGTCAGGAACACGACCTAGTTTACATCAAAAAAGTCTTAAGTGCCTCTTGGATGATTGTCTCCAATATTTAAAAGACCACCTTATCCAGTGCAGATTAACCCTTTTGCACGTAAATTTTAAATATTCTGGCTGAGCGCCCAGCGTGAGTTTTTCAAGGCGACCGTTATTTAGAACTTGTCACTTTGTTTCCATGGTGACGCGTCATTATACAGCCACAATAGCGCTGTTTGACTGATGATCTGCTTTTATTTCATTTTTCCTTTGTTATTCAAAATATTCACAAATTTGTTAACTATACCATGAAATATCTGATGTGCAAGTGGATGTGTTTTGCCGTTTAAACACCTTTCTAATGATCGCGATGGGCGCCGCCATGTTAGTTTGACCATAGAACAGAGAATCGCATCTGTTGGATTTACAGCACGTGAATTCATCCACTTCTCCCGAAATACATGAAAGTAAGTGAGCCCGTGAACTCAGAGAAGAGTAGAGTAAACTTTAAAATTGCTTACACAATGTGTATCTGATATGAACAAAACGTGTCGTCTAATTATTATGGAAAGATTGTTATTGCCGCTTCCATAGATCAGTGTGTATTTTACAAACTCTAAATGTATCGTTTTGTTAGTATTTATGTGCATTTAAATGTATAAACATTATGTGGTTGAAAACACTGCATATTTGTGACATATTGACAGCGCTGAGCGTGTCTGTCACTGGCTCAGCGCCATGCAGCCAACGTGAGCAAGAGCGTTTGAATTTGGCAGTTGATCACGTGATGC
>CM074288.1:2772382-2862382 GCA_037194245.1 Opsariichthys bidens
AAATTCAGTATCTCAGAAAATTAGAATATTAACACCAATACAAAGAAAGGATTTTTAGAAATCTTGGTCAACTGAAAAGTATGAACATGAAAAGTATAAACATAAAAAGTATGAGCATGTACAGCACTCAATACTTAGTTGGGGCTCCTTTTGCCTGAATTACTGCAGCAATGCGGCATGGCATGGAGTCGATCAGTCTGTGGCACTGCTCAGGTGTTTGAGATAGTGATAGTGGCCTTCAGCTCTTCTGCATTGTTGGGTCTGGCATATCGCATCTTCCTCTCCACAATACTCCATAGATTTTCTATGGGTTTAAGGTCAGGCGAGTTTGCTGGCCAATTAAAAACAGGGATACCATGGTCCTTAAACCAGGTACTGGTTGCTTTGGCACTGTGTGCAGGTAAATGAAATCTGCATCTCCATAAAGTTGGTCAGCAGCAGGAAAACTTCTTGGTATATGTGGACCACAGTGGACCAACACCAGCAGATGACATGACACCCCAAACCATCACTGAAACTTTACACTGGACCTCAAGCAATGTGGATTGTGTGCCTCTCCTCTTTTCCTCCAGACTCTGGGACTCTGTTTTCCAAAGGAAAAGCAAAATTTACTTTCATCAGAGAACATAACTTTGGACCACTTAGCAGCAGTCCAGTCCTTTTTGTCCTTTGCCCAGGCGAGAGGGTTCTGATGGTGTCTGTTGTTCAAGGGTGGCTTGACACAAGGAATGCGACAGCTGAAACCCATGTCTTGTATACGTCTGTGTGTAGTGGCTCTTGAAGCACTGACTCCAGCTGCAGTCCACTCTTTGTGAATCTCCCAACACATTTTTGAATGGGGTTTGTTTCACAATCCTCTCCAGGGTGCAGTTATCCCTATTACTTGTACACTTTTTTCTACTACATCTTTTCATTCCCTTCGCCTCTCTATTAATGTGCTTGGACACAGAGCTCTGTGAACAGCCAGCCTCTTTTGCAATGACCTTTTGTGTCTTGCCCTCCTTGTTCAAGGTGTCAATGGTCATCTTTTGGACAACTGTCAAGTCGGCAGTCTTCCCAATGATTGTGTAGCCTACAGAACTAGACAGGGAGACCATTTAAAGGCCTTTGCAGGTGTTTAGAGTTAATTAGCTGATTAGAGTGTGGCACCAGGTGTCACAATATTTCACAATATTAAAATTTTCTGAGATACTGAATTTGGGATTTTCCTTAGTTGTCCGTTATTATCATCAAAATTAAAAGAAATAAACATTTGAAATATGTGAGTCTCACTTTCAGTTTCACTTTTTGAATGGAATTAGTGAAATCAACTTTTTGATGATGTTCTATTACCAGCACCTGTATATGTGCATATGTATATATATGTATACATATACATATACACACACACACACACACACACATATATATGCGAGAGGAGCTGTGAATGAGGGACGTGCTGACTTTCATATAGTGTTATCAAGCCACAGCAAATTGCCACTGGGACTTCCTCATAGTACAGACCGTTTGAAATTGAGTTCATGAATTTCATACATTTTAATGGGTCTGAATAAGAAAAGAAGGCTAAAGTTGGGAAAGTTTTATTCACCTCTTGATCCTTAAAAGTCTGTCAGCTACATGAAGCCGAGCAGCTCTAGTTCTGTTCTGAGGGATGCTGTCCGTGTGATCTGTCAGTCTACATGACAGGCTCTCAAACACTTTTCACATTTGATCAAGTTAATTTATGAGTTCAGCAGTTCACTAGTCCTGAAAATAACACAAAATGAGCAAGGACATCATAACCTTAATGACTAATAAAGGAAACACTTGCTAAGAAATCTACAAAGCTATACATTTCCAATACATATTTTTATTTTTAGAAATTCTATAACAGACAATGTAAGAAAATACTTTAATAATAATAATGGGAGGATGTCCATTCATAATAAATATTGCCCAACAATTATGTATATAAAACATTATTTTTTCCCCCATAAGATGAGTGCACAAATGCACATAATGTTATAGCAAAAACCCACAAATCACAAAAGTGTGTAGAAATCAACATACAAATATTAAATAATTATATTTACACTTATATTAAAGAGTTAATAAATAAATAAATTAGGCCTGAAAATCTCATTTAAATGTTCACATTGCAGTGATGTAGGAGTAATTATAATTATGTATAATGGACAAATAGCCTATGTTTAAAATAAAACATTACAGAAAAATAAGCAATTAATTAATTTTAAGAAAAAATAAATAATATTTGTGGGGTCAACATTATTTTTTTCTCAGTGGTGTATATACAAATTATTCAAAAGCATTTCAACAAAAACACAAATCACAAAAGTGTGTGAGTAACCATAAACAACCCGTATGTCCATGACCGGCAAGGCACCAGCCAGGAAGTTTGTGTGCACAATTGACTGGCTGCAATATTAGCCAATAGAAAAAAATGTTCTTTCCCCTTCATCCAATCAGCAATGGCCGTGGCTCAGTTGCTAGCCGATCGACCCTTTTTTTTCGCCCTGCATACAAAACGATAAACCTGACCCTCCTCACAGGACACGTGATAAGCACATCCAGATGAGGTGTAGATCTGATAATCGCGCTGTGGGCGCGTCAGTTTGACGTTTATGAGTTAACCGGGTGTCACGCGGTGGTATTGTGACTCGCTGTTTACTCTCAGAGCCGATTGCTAAACTTCATATCCTCAGACTTTAAGAAATTTTAAGATAGTATTTTTAACAACATGTATCCCGAGGGCTTCGGTAAACACGTCGCGGACTGAACAGCTAAATGTGGAGCAGTGCTAAGTGTACAAGAACGGTATGTTTACGCCTGTTTGTGTAAATGTTTTTAGCCTGTTTACTGAGTAAAATATAGAAGTTATTCTATATTCATGTCATTTCGCTCATTCATGTTGTTTCATGGTCGGTTGAAATATTCAGTTTAGTTAAAGAGGTTATTAAGAGGTATTTTAAATGCACCCTGTCGTGATTTATTTCCTCAATTTGCATTATTGCGTCACGTGGAGTTTTTGGTATTGCGTGCTGTTAAAATAATGGCTGTCGTTTTGTGTCTTTTAGGTTTGGATTTTGGTCAGCTGACCACCTCTTGAGAAACAGGCTTATCAGGCCATGGCTGGCAGAGATGTAAACGAGAGCTCTCCTCTTTTGGACAACTCTGTGGCTTCAGCCAGATCAGAGTCAGTGTTCAATGGCAGGAGGCTGGCATGTGCTGCCATACTACTGGCAGAGTCTTTGGAGAGAATGGCTTTCTATGGCATCACCTCAAACCTGGTGCTGTTCCTCAACAGCAGCCCCTTCTATTGGGAGGGCACTTTGGCCAGCCAGGCCCCCTTGATCTTCATGGGAGTCACTTATTTGATATCGCCCTTTGGTGGCTGGCTGGCGGATGCGTACCTTGGCAAGTTCTTAACCATAGCCTTGAGTTTAGTCCTTTATCTGTTAGGGATGCTGCTTTTCCCCTTCGTGGCCAGCGACAACACCAGGAATTATCTGTGTGGAGAAGAGATGGCGTTCCCAGTGCAGCCTGCAGATTGTTTTCCTGAAAACGGGACAGTGCCCGCCAATGTGACCTGCGTCAATCGGACGTCGTACTGCGGGCCTGCGATCTACAGTGGTCTGGTGCTGGTGGCCATTGGTGTGGGAGCTGTGAAGTCAAACATCACTCCATTCGGGGCAGATCAGGTAAGGGATGCCCGTGGGATGCAAGAGTGTCCTTGGAAAAATTTAGAAAACAACATTCGTTTAACAAAATAGTTTGAATAACATAAAACAATTATTAAAACAAATAAATTGATTTAACCAAATAAATCATGCCTCCAACAGTACAATATATTAGTGATTAGAAGCTTATGTAATAATGTAACAATTTTATATAATTTAAATGCTTCACAGTATAAATTTGGTCTATATACATTACTTTTTAGGATGGGCACAGAATGATGAAATGGTCTTTGGCATCTAAAAGATTGAAAACCCTTGAACAGACTTCACGACAACCAGAGAGTTGTCTAAACTTTGAGGAGGTTCGGATCTCAGGGGCGCAACCTTGGATTGATTTTCAGAGCAATATTTTCTACTGTCTCTGGCTTTTATGAAACTCTAAATGATATTGAGACCTTTGGCATGGTTGCTGGTGTTTGTTCAATAACATTCTTTCGGATGCTTCAGGTTAACCTTGGTTGGTTCTGTCTCTGGATATGACTCACTGCTTTTGTAGTGGAGAGAGTTTATTTTCCTGAGGTTTTTAGGGATCTAGTGTTGTTTTTCTTGCTTTTTTTCCTGTTTTTGGAGCATCAAAGGAGATGTTTTGAATATTGTGCCGGTTGCCCTTGTCCATTTACATTGGGGACTGGTAATGTTAAACTTCAAAAGGGATCTAAATGTATCATAAAAGTCATCTATACACTTCATACACCATATTCCAAGTTTTTTGAAGTCATATGCTTGCATTATGCAACAAATTTTACATATAATCTTGCTAATCTGTAAAGAGATGTAGAATGAGTCTGTTGGATTTCATTCAAACAGTTACTGTGAATGGGATCAGTGAATTTGTGAAAAGATCAAATGAAAGGTTTGTTCTCAAATCGGATATCGCTAAGACAAGTCATTTGCACGCATAATAATATTTAAGGTGTAAATAATATTTTACCTTCATATAAGGTGCTTTTTGGAGCTCCACAGTCCTAGTCCTCACTCACTTTCAATATAAAATTCACATTTTGTGTTCCACTGTAGAAAGCCATAGAGGTTTCGAATTAAATATGGGTGAATAAAATGACAGATTTTTAATTTTAATGGGATTACATTTCAATTCATTTTTACTCCCTATTGTCATGCCTAAAAGTGAAAGCATTCTGTATGTGCTTGAACAAAATGTGGGTCAGTTACCATGAAGTTAAGCTGTATTTTAACCCACTGGCACCACTCATCGACAGTCATAAAATGAGCTTTAATTGAACAAGTGCAATAATATGAGTTTGAACTTGAACCCTCAATAACTGTCTTTATATGTACCAAATTTTATATGCTACATTTATTAGACTCTATTTTGCCTTAAACAGAATTTCATATTTGAAAAAAGTAGCCGATTTCATAGTTGGTTGCTTCATTAGGCCTACTTAACAACTGTTTAATTTGCTTTCTTAAGTTTAAGTGTTAATGTGTTTTTTTGGCAACATTTTGTAAGGCTTCCTTAAATATGGACACACCTTTGGGCACTTTCACTTCACTTATTAAAAAAGACAAGGCAAATACCACACATTTCTGAGCCGTTTTGCAGCCCACAAGATCGAAATTATGCCGTTTGTTGAAGTGGCTTCTATGGTCACTACCAAGGTCTGTTTTTCAGATTCAGTTAAAACTTAATTTGTTCCAGTGATGAGAAGAACTGAAGATATGTATTGATATTGTGCAGATTTTCACACCAAGTGCAAAACCATTTCTATAATAAAAGAATCCTTCCATGCTTTAGCCAGGTTTTCATGCTGCCAAGAGCTTGTCATGCATTGGCACCCCTTTCACCCTATCACATGACCTCTTTGTAACATGAAACTGTACAGTAGTTCAGTACAGTGGGGGCAGGGAGGGGGATGTCCCTGACATAAGTGAATTGTAATAAAATCATCTGCTCAGTGACTAAATGAGTAATTAGAAACTTCATATTATGATGAGCAAGACTGTTCTGCAATGTGCTTCTATCAAGCTAGACAATACATGCAGAATGAAACTAAAAACTCAGGAAGTAAAACTGACATCTGACTTTGTTGGCTTGTTTATAACAGATTTTTGTTTGCTGGATTATTTGATAAGCTTTTTTTTGGGCTTCTTTGAATGGTGATGACTTGAATTAGGCCAGTGTCGATGTCTGTTGACTTGCTGTCTCTTCATATGATTGTCATGTGATTTTTAGATTCAATAAAGAGATGAACTGCAGGCTGTACCATCTGGATGTCATTGGGGCATAGATCTGATGTAAATGTTGAGGAAATGGATCAATGAATTGAAAATTCTTTCAATATATTGTCACTTTTTACTCCCAAATTGTTGGGGATCTTTGTCTCTGACATCTGCATGTATTTTGAGCTTTTCGTGAGCAGATATCTCTTTAGAAATGTGTTTGCATCCACTTGAGAAGAAAATTCACACAAGTTTGTTAATGAATTTGGTAAACTGCAAAACCGCATTCAATTCAAATAAATTAATTTATTATAAAATGTGTATAATGTGTGTGTGTATATTGCTGTCTACATAAAAAATAGAACAATTAAGTAAAGAAAAGTAAATGTAAAGTAGAATAGATAGTTAACATGGTTATTGATGATGGTGAAACTTTGTTACTACAAGCAAATTAAAACTTAAATAATTTTCCAGCTGGAAGTTGTTAATGTTATTTTTGCTATTGTTTGACCCTGAACCAGATATCGAATTAGTTGTGAATTTAAAAGTGATTGACTTAAAATTCTAGTACTTTTATCATTCTTTCAGTTCATCCTTTTGAGCTTAAAAATAATAAACCAGTTAAATAAAAATGAAAGCTCACAAGCAAGTGAACTAAGTGTGCATTTTTGATGTATGTCCTTCTAGGTGAAGGATCGAGGTCCGGAGGCAACACGGAGGTTCTTTAACTGGTTCTACTGGTGCATTAACCTTGGAGCGATCTTCTCGCTGGGTGGAGTAGCCTATATTCAGCAGAACATTAGCTTCTCTACTGGCTACATCATCCCTGCCGTCTGTCTTGGGGTGTCCCTCATCGTGTTTATTCTGGGGAGAGCGGTTTTCATAACCAAGACTGCAGACGGCAGCGCTTTCAGTGACATGTTCCGGATCCTGGCCTCGGCCCTCTGTGGACGTGGGCCAAAGGAACCCAGTCTGCTCAGGTGAGGGCTAAACTTACTTGAGTGAAAAGGGCAGTTCACATGAAATCAACTTTATTAATACACACTCCTGGTTTTATTGTGAGTATTGGTTTTATTTTCACTTCCTTATAAAGAAAATAGCCGTTTTACCACTAGTGCAGCCAAATTTAGAGTATACCGGATGCGTTAAGCCTGTCGCTCCAAATAAAGAAGCAAAGTGTGCATTGAACATTTAAAATTTAAATATGAATGATATAAATTTTCATCCAAAGTTGGTACTCAAAGAAATGTTTGCTAAGTGTAATCTGCACTCATTTTGTAAATATTTGTGATTATCTTTCCAGGCACCAAAAGACTTCTCCAAACAATTCCTAATAAATGATAGTCCTGGCCTACATTTTATTCTGGTTGAATATCCTGTTTCAAGGATTTCAGAAACGATAAAATGGGTAGCCAACACCATTTCTAGTTTAATTAAGATGGATTTGTCAGTTGTTGCATATTCAGAAATTTGTAAATATTCATTCTTGCGTTTAAAAATGGATGTGCCTATTAGTCTTGACGCAGTACATACTGTTTAAAATGTTTTAATTGTGTTAAATTGTACGTTTTTTTCACGGGAACCGCCACTCCAGTTTAGATGACTCTATTAGTCTGTAATGTTATCCCTCATCTTCCTCTTTGATCCACCTCTCCTGTCTGTCTCGTACGTGGCTATGCTATTCATCGTGTCTCTGTGGCATAAGTTACTGTCAAATGCCGTGCCCGCTCTCTAAATCAAAGAACAATCGCTTCACAAAAAAACCCTGACATTATTATTATTTTTTTTTTTATATGTTGGTAAAAAAAAAAAAAAAAAAATCTGTGCTCTTTTCTTGTTACAAACCGTGTTCTTCCACCAGGCCAAAGCCAACTCTACTGGATGGTGCTAAGGTGACGTACGGCGGGCGATTTTCAGAGGAGAAGGTGGAGGAAGTGAAAGCGCTTGTCAAAATACTTCCTGTTTTCCTGGCCCTCATTCCGTACTGGATGGTCTATTTCCAGGTAAAGTTTTTATGAGTGGGTTTCTCAAGTTCGTCTGTCAGTTATAGGTCCTTAAAAAAGAGGAAATGTACAGGCTATGTTTATTTAACCTTAATTTACTGTAGTTGTGACAGGATTGCACAGGTATTTTATTTGCTTGAAGTCTCAAGGTGTCTCAGGGAAAATGAGAGGCATAGTGGTGATGAACGGTGTCGTTGGCATGTCAAATACAATTGATTGATGTTCATAAGAAGAGATTTTGTCTCTGACATATTAAGAGTTTGTGCCATTTGGAGCCTTTATGGGACGAGTGGGCATAAAGCCCTTGAGTAGACAGGTGCTTCCTTGAAGAACTTTATATGTCTTGCTCAAGGTAATGCAGAAAGGACAAGCAATAAAGACTGGTACAACTCTACTACTAAAGCAGCTGGTGTGGGGCCTGTAACCACTGAATTTATGTCACCTTACCACAGAAAAAAAGGTTATGTGTCAAACCACTCGTAAAGTTTTTTTGAAGATGTTTAAATTCAGTTTGTCAACATAGTTTGTCTTTTTCATTTCTGCATTTTACAACCACCTAAGTGAAATTTCCTGCCATTTTTCTTTACTTACTTCCCCCACAGAGCACATTTGGTTTATCGGAAGATCCTTTTAAAGGTCTGATCTTATGGACATTAAAGGGTTAGTTCAGCCAAAAATTAAAAAAATGTTATTCCAAATTCATTAGACTTTCATTCATCTTCAAAACAGAAATGAAGATATTTTAGAGATTTCTGTCCTTCCATTGACGGTCTACAGAACTGCCACTTTCTGTAGTAGCACAACATGCACAGTCTGTGCAAGAACCATGAGGGTTAATTCTTGTGTGTTACGCAGTATGTTTGAGCTTCCGCAAGAATCAGTGAGGTTTGTTCTCACACGTCGAGCATGTATGGTTGAGCTTCTGTTGCTAATGTCTGATCAATGTTTAAATGTGAAAAAAGCCTAAATTCAATCTGTTCATCATATAAAGTGATCGAGTCTGAAAATTAAATCTAAAATCACTAAATCACTCAATCCATATGGATTAGTTTTACAGTCTCTTTATGAAATTTTTGAAGTGTCAATGGGGTAGAGAAAGCTCTGATTTCATTTAAAATATCTTCCTTTGAGTTTCAAAATGAACTAAAGTCTTATGGGTTTGGAATGACATGACTTAGAATTTCTTAATTTTTAGGTGAAATGACCCTTTAAAGCTTTCAAGTAAATGTTTTAATTCATAACAGTTTATGAAGAGAATATAGAAACGGTTGAAAATGGATACAACGTTTGGACACCTTATTGAAATCTAAAGGTTGTTCACATTTGGCAGATTTGGTTTTGATTCAAACAAACTGGTGCGATTGCTCTGTTTGTGTGGTTCATTTGAATAAGTGTGAATGCTGACATCCGAAGTTCCAAAGCTTGGTGTGCACCAAACAAGTAGACAGACCTACATTTTCAGCAACACAGACCAAAGACATCTAAATGAAGCAAAAACAACCTCTGATGTCACGAGATGTGGCCCCAAAAAGGACAGCATGCTCTTCTTGTCATAGGGGCTACATTGCTTATTACAGTTTGGTATAAGCATTGGAATTGCCCTCTTCTTGCAGCAGATACTCATTTGTAAGTGCAAGCGAGGAATTCCTGCCACTGTTTTGACTCCTTTACAGATTTTATGAACTCTCTGTGAGTTCTGAGCTGGTAAAAATACCACCCTTTCAACATGCGTACAACTAGCACATTTAGCACACAGCATTATTTGGATATTTGTCAAGTTCTGACGCCAAATATATGTCATAAAAGCTGTTTTTTGTTTTGTTTTTTGTTTCTAACCTACTGCTCAACATTTTGAGGCGAAACTAAGTTTCATTCATTCATTCATTCATTCATTCAAATGCGTCAACTACTTGAGCGATTCACTCTTGTTACTGAAGGTTACCCATGAATCGGCTGGTTTTGCATGAATTAATCAATTACATTAAAGCGAAGATTAATTATCAGGATAAATGGCATCCTGACATCCTGTGGGACACTTTCCCAAATTTCTGGTCACCCTACTCCTTTTCCAATGATCTCTAAAAATCAGATCAGTGGTAACATAAAAAAAAAAAAAAGTGTATTTAAAGAGTAAAATTTACCATTCTTAGGAGGCTTTAGGTAATCTCCTGTTCTGAATGCAGCTTTTGTTGTAATGTTAAATTGCTGTCTGTCAGGATAAGGATCATTGTGCCGTAGACCATCTCACGTGAAAACAACATTCTCTTCCTCCAATTATGGCTAAAGGTCATCTTTTGAGGCCCTGTCATCCCATATGTTTTGTCTGCTGAGACGCTTGCCAACTGTTAGAAAGGTTACCCGGCATTGTTAGTCCTCGGGGCCTTAAATTAAGGTTCGAGTAAAGGACAACGCCTCTAACTTTTAGAAAAAAAAAAATGCTTAATGACTTTTGCAAAAAATATAGCAGAATGTTCCCATGTCGCACCAAACTGCTTTTAAGGGCTGAAATATTGCCACTTGCTATTTTCCTCCTCTACACTATTTCAAGTTCAAATCAATAGCAATATTCAGAAACAGTGTCTACTCAAGTGCTAAATGGATCATAGTACTGAAGGCGGGTCAGTAGCACTGAATGAGATGTGAGTGCAGCATGTTTATGTGTGCTGCTGTCTTCTCTTGCAGATGCAGACCACATATTATCTCCAGAGTCTCCATCTGACAATTCCTGGAGCCGATCCCAACTCCACAGACTCCCACCCGGTAAGAGAACAGTTATTTCAGTGCCAATGATGTCAGATCATTTCCAAATTGGCCTGGAAGAAAAATATAATTGCTTTGTTAATGAAGAGTTCAATTATTAAATCAGTTGGCCTCCTTTTTTGCCTGTGCTCTGGTCACTTTCCTCATCAGCCATCCCATATTTCTCATCTGCTGTGCTATTAGGAAGCAACATTTTCAATGCCACAGATGTTTCCATTAATGATACATGTTTCTATGAATGAAATATGCCTTTGAAAATGCCTCTTTTAAATATTAATGTAGAATATAGACAGACTCAAGAACAAAACAAAGGTATATATTTATCATTACAGAATGTACATACACATTAACGTTCAAACGTTTGGGTCAGTAAGACCCAAATGAATGTATAATTGATCTAAAATGACACTAAAGACATTCATAATGTTACAAAACATTATAATTTTAAATATTAAAGTTACATTATGTATTCAAAATTAACAAAATTTAAATGTTGAGTCAATTATCAGTCCTTCTTCCAAAACATGTTTTTGTCTTACCCTGATGATAAGCCTATAAGTGTTATATTTTAGACCTGCGGTTAGTTTTTGTGATGTGGAGATGGTGTTTTTGTTACTCAACAGTTATTTTATTTAATTGATAAATTGGTGTATGTAGCTCTCAAAAAAAGTTCATTGTAAAGCTATTATCTATTGTGAAGGGTCTTTCAATTATGGTTGTTGTAGCACTGTGCTGGAATTTATTTTCAAGAATTACATGTCTATTAATGGGTATAGCTACAGTAACATCTTCAGATAGACAGCTTGAGTTCTGAATGCTTTAATGAGCAGTAGGATAACCATATTCATCCGCACAGTCACGCAGAGCCGAAGCACAACCAAAAAAAAATGTTCTTCCCCAAAATGCTGGCAGTTTTTTTTTTTGGATGTTAAAAACTCAGCATAAGACGGAGAGACAACTATAACTAGATAATTTACAAACTCCTCAAAAACTTCAAAACTTTTAAGACCTCATTTTAACATCCCAATCAGCTTAACATGAAAAGTTCAGCCAATTATTTGTCCAACCAGTGCCAATCCTTTGAAAACAAGTCAGTTTTTGCAATTTTCTTTGGTAACAAAAGTGGAGTAAAATCAGATTAGTGGCAAAGTTTGGAATTGGAAGCATTGCTCTATATAGCTGAAGCTCCTCTACCATCATCTGGCCACACCTTTTGACAAAAACAGTCTGGTTAATTGTAAAGGCCCATTCACAACAAGGACGATAACTGTAATGATAAAGAAATAGTTTTAAATATAAAAGAGTAGCACACACCACAACTATAACAATAACAGCACAGATAAACTAAATCATTGGAATCGCTTTCAGAACATTTTTTTCCAGCTGATGAACCATAAAGCTAATCAGAATCCACCAGACTTTAAAGAGCTCATGCATTTAAAGCAGCAGAGCACGTTTATAATACATTATCGTCTTAATATAATTATTGTTATAATTATAGTTGTTGTTGGTGTGAACCAACGTTATGCTGGATAGTTATTCTTGGTATGAACGGACCTTACGGGTTAGCAAAAGAGTGTGGCGAGAGTTTAAAGAATTTTCAATGTTTTGCTGCAAGAAACCTTGAGTATCATCATAAGAGGCATTCAGGGAAAAATATTAAATGCAACGGTGTAAAATATGGTATTTTTAAATGAATTTTATTCTACAGTTTTAATTTTAGAGCAAACAGGATGCCTGGGGTGATGCCAGGTGCTTGGGATGTTTGTCTGGCTGTAGAGTAGAGGCTGTTTAGGATACTCTCTGGAGATTCTGGCACGCATGAGGCAAAGAAATCCTTTGAAAACCAGGGTATTAACTTCAAAACCATGACCCTCACTAATCGCAGATTAGCACCCAGCACCCGTTTTCTCATCTAAAGTTGCTGTGTATTTGTTTTTGTGCGAATGTGCGTGTGGGTGTACATGTATACGCTCTACTAGGTAAGTGTGTCAGAACCTTCGCCTTGAATTAAATCCCCTCAAAACAGTTACACAGTGACTAATCCAAAATCACGACTCCCGGTCTGTCTGATCAGCAATGACAATGCAGTCACATGTTGCTCTCAGACCATGAAAATGCATAGACTCAAATGTAACTGGATGCGTATGTGTAACTTGTGTGTATGTGTAATTGCATGGCTGTCTAAAATGGCGTTTTCCAGAATTAGGTTCAGAGTCACATGGTAAGGACAGAGGAAGTGCAAAACGACAATGGGGAAGTGAAAAAGCCGTAACTGGCTGTGTTAAATAACACGTTGCTTGAGAGTGTGACTGCAGGGTCATATCGAAGAGATGGTTGTAAAGTACCTCATGCTCTTTAAATATAATTTTCCAGAGTACTTTTATGGCGGTTGTGCCATTTTCCACTAACATTTAAAAATGTGACATTGACAAATCGATCTAATATGTAAGCTCATGTAATCATATAAAATGTAAAGCACTTGGATGATTGAGCTTCTCATAACAGGTCAGATAGTTAGAATGTGTAGGCTACAACTTCCTATGTGATCAGTGAATAAACACAGTCCAGCATCTTCAAGTGTGCTCGCTACTGAATTATCAATCAAAGGAGAAGCGTTCCTCTTTCAGTCTGGTTCAGGAGGAAGAAAAGTGTTGAGGTTGAAGAAGAGAAGTGAAAGTTTTTCTGTATCTATACACAACTCAGAAAATATAAGTGCTACTTGCCTGTGAAAACAAATTGCTGCCATCTTATTAGGTGTATATGTTATGCAAGCAAAAATCTGGGAAAAGTAACTTTTTTTTTTGAAAGACGAGCATTATGTGTTCACAAGGCTACAGTTATTTGATCAAAAATACAGTGACATGGTAATACTGGGAGGTTTTATTAGAATTTAAAATAGATTCGAGCTATTCTAGCTTTTTTCTTGTCATGGCAAAGCTCAATTTATTTTTAATGAAGTGAGAACATCGTAATAGGATTTTTAGATTTTTTTTCAAAAGAAAGTTCAAAAGAATCTTTTGTAACATTTTTGTAACGCGTCTTTACTGTCTTTACTTTTAATTAATTTTAACGAACAGAGAAACATTGTTGAAACTTGAAATCAACCCAAACACACCCCTACCTTCATTGATCTGCCCCCAAAATGCATGAATGTGAACAAGAACAAAAATTGAACCTTCATCACACAAGAGTATATACAAGCAAGAGTTTGTTGTTAGTCGCCAGCAGCACACCAACTCCAGACAAAAGCTGACACTCAAAACTGTCCTGTTACTATAGCTAACAATACAACAACAGCATATCTTGCTTCTGTGAAACAGCAAAACCAATGTCAGTCAACACGGGTCCTAAAGCTATTGCCTGATCATAACCCTTCTTTTCCCAGTGATTTCATCTGACCTTTTTTCTTTTGTGAGGTTTCTTAGCCATCTCTCTTTCTACAGTCTTTCCTCAAATCTCGCTGTGTCTATGCGTCCTACTGCCGATTGGCCCCAATGTGTTATGGTGCTGGGTCTGATCCACTTTCAACAGCTTTGGCAAGCCATTTCGAACTCCCAAAATGACCACGAAACGAACTTCATTTTGGCCTGATTTTGTTTGAAATGACATCCTATCAGTTCATTCTTTGATTTCGTTTCAAGTATATTGGGGCCTTTTAAAAACCATTTTCGGCCCGAAATTCTGGTAGAAAGTGTGTAATGACATTGCCCCTCAGGATTGGTGGCTTGTCTGTTGCCTGGGTGACAGTTTCTCTGTAGCAAAGCCAAGTACACTATTGGAATGAAGTAAATGTCTCGGTTACAAATGTAAACCTCGTTTCTTGAAGTACGTCGGAACTGACCGACAAATTGGGGATCACTTTGAGAGACCGATCTACTTCGAGTGTAACTAAAACGAGCCAATGCACATTTGCATGCGATTATTGCATCAAGCTGCTCTATCCCGCAGCGCATGTATAAATAAGCAGCCGGTACGTTGTATATTTGCTTTTCTGCCTAGGAGCCGAGCTAGTGACTCGGCAGTACAGTGGAGCTACATGAAATTTCCTTTATACCGAATTTCCCATACTGGGGTGATCAAAAAGATCTTAAACTAGATGGAACTAGATTAAATATTTTGACTGTTGCGATTCCAAATCGGTTTAATGACCCGTAACTCTGCCTGAGTATCGGACAAGTGTTCACTGTTGGCCAGAGGAGAACTGACCCCGACTAAGCCTGGTTTCTCCCGAGGTTTTTTTCTCCATTTGTTGGAGTTTTGGTTCTTGCCGCTGTTGCCTTTGGCTTGCTTAAGTTGGGGACACTTGCTTGATATTCAGCAGTGTTTTTGATATGCCTGCATTGGCGCCGTTGTATGTGAACTGAGCCGGATGATTACGTCACTGTTTTCTGCAGCGCTGATATACATAAATTAACTAGACTAATAACTACTGATATTTGCAACGGAATGAATCAATACTATATAGAATAAGCTGCACAATGACACCATTTTCTTATTAATGTAAAGCTTCTTTGCCACAATTTGCATTGTAAAAAGCGCTATATAAATAAAGATGACTTGACTTGATCTCAGTTCCCTTCCCTTCAGCGAGCAAGGGTTTCATACCTTTGACGTACGTTGGAACTGACCAGCGAATTTGAGATATCTACCAACACACCAATATTGCTTGCCCTTCCAGTGCTCTGCTTGAGACTCCTGGTCCACCCCCAACTGTTGGAGCAGAAAGTCTGGGTTCTAAGCAGAGAAGATCAGTCACTGCTGTTCCGCAAGACCCACTCAGTGTGACTAAACTAACAGGGTTAGCCATTGGAACTGGGGAACACTGCTGGAGCAAACAGACGCACGTATCTGGCCAAACGGACGGGAGTGGTGTTTCAAGCCGACACTTAGAGTGGGTCCTTCGCGCCAGTCCAGTTGGGCCAGTATGGCGCATCTAACAATACCTGCTCCTCGTCCTCACTGACTTTGCACAGTGTCATACAAAGAAGGCTCTCTGGGGTAAACGCATACTTGCGACGGCCCTGGGGCCAGCTGTTTGCCAATGCATCCGTGCCAAGGATCCCCTCGCTCAGGGAATAAAACAATTGGCAAAGGGTCGAGCCCGTAGAGGCAAACAGGTGTACCTGTGTTGAAGCCAGTGCTGGAGCGGCCTCATATGAAGCAACCTGAGCAGCGCTACTGTGGCTGGGGATGCCATATGCCCCAGGAGCTTCTGAAAAAGTTTCAGTGGGGCCACTGTCTTGCCTCTGAACGAACTCAAGCAGTTCAACGCTGACCAGACACGCTGCTCTGTGAGTCACGCTGCCCGGTTGGCCGAGTCCAACTCCATACCAAGAAAAGAGATCCTCTGCACAGGGGAGAGTTTTCTCTTTTCCCAGTTGACCTGAAGTCAACTGTGAAAAGAGCAAACTCAATCCTCGAGAGTGTCGCCGAAAAAAAAACCTCGTGAGATAGGAGCATCACGAAGGCATACTTCGACAATGTCTCTCACCTCTGCAAGGTTTAGACAGTGGGCTCCGAAGAAGTCTAAATGACTTCTTGAAAAAGACGCATGATCAAACCACATATGCTCTTTCAGGAATTTGCTCTCTCTGGTGCTGAAGTGCACAGGGAAATGGCCGCGGCAACACAAACAGGACGATAGTGCCGGTTGTGAGCACTCACTCTCATTGATTCGTTGTAGTTTCACTCGAAATAGATTGGTCTCTCAAAGTGATCCCCAATTCGTCCGTCGTACGTATAGTCGAACGTGACCGAAAGGGAACACAAGTGAACAATAAAATTAAAAGAAATACCTGATCTTCTTCCATAACGGAGTCACCATTTACATCTCATGCTGTTTGTAAACTCTTGTGTTACCAAGACAACAAATGACACATTTGCATTACGTTCCGAAGCGCTCCGTTATCAGCCCCACAGTGGAAAATGAAACCATATCCGTACTAGTTGGCCCAGATTGGCACGGAATGGAATTGTTAAGAAAACAAGTTTGGCCCGATGGTGGAAAAGTGGCTATACATATTTGCCTGTTACCATGATTTCACTCTGAAATTTCCTAAGAAAACAGAACAAAAATATTGATGACTCAATTGTAGGTCCTACCCAGCTTCCTGTTTCAATAGGAATCAAGTCATTTCACATTCTGTCCCGAGTATGATGGTGTTTCTCTAGAGTGCATACTCAAGTGTGCAAATCCCCATCTGTCACTTGTTCTCACACACAAGGGCTTCCCCTTCTAAATGAACATGTGCTGCCATAGATTTGTCTCGGTGGACTGCACAGCCTAAAGGGAATCCAGTGCACAGTCTTAACAAGGCCAAATAGTGAGCTCTTAATTAGGAGATACCCATAGAGAGAAACAGACATGGGTAGTAATGTGAGTGAAAATGATATGATGATAGAATGATGCAAACTGGCAATTTCAAATGGAGAAAAAAATTATTTAAAAGTGCACGATGATGAAGGGGAGACCGAGCGCTCGGAGGGACATGTATAAATTACCAATGCTTAGTCAAAGAAATGTAAGTGTAATGAGGGAGTAAGCTGGAGAATTAAAAGTGTTAAAAGCACCAGTAGATTTGGGACTGACTGAAGCTGGAGAATTAAATTCAAACATGCTTAGTGAGATACCCTCTCCACTTAACTGCCTAATACTCTACTGGAGGTGTAAATGGGTGCGTGATATGCCCATGCACACCTGCAGGCGTGGATGCATAATAAACCTCTTTTTGAGCTCCGGGCATGTAGTCCTCTGGTGTTACATTTTGCAGGCGCTATTTGGTTAACGTCAATTAAAACGTACAGATGGTGAAATATTGTGCAGTGTGTTTGCATTAATTACAACTAATCAGAACAAGACAAGAATGGATTGGGCTGTTTTTAACTTTTGCTACGTGCGTACAGCATATACCCACATCTGCTCATTCAGATCATCAAGCCCTGTCTGCGCTGGAAATGAGGACAGATAGTTTCCTGTGGAGGCCTAAGTGAAAAAAATGATAATCAGGGTTAAAACTGGTCAATCCTTAATTTGTGAATTTGACCACATTTTTGTCTCACATCTGCATATGCTCTCTGGATATATATTTGCAGTATTAATAATAGTGACCAGCTGATGCTTTTAAAAAAGATGCAGAATTATCACAGAATGGTCCCATGCACGTGTCATATATTACATGTGTTCTTGGGCTATATGAGAGGGTTTGGAGAAAAAAACAAACTGAAATTTTACATATTGTTTAACAAAAATCCATTGGCCATTGGTCTTCTGTGCACGGCTGCCCATTCATGAGACTCTTTTAGCATGACAGCTCACTCCAACTTGCACAGAAAGAGCAAACAAGTCATATGAAATCAAGATCAATAAAAACGTAACATGCAATTCAACGCATAAAAATCCCAGCAAAGTATCCGTGTACTTTCTTTACAGAGTTGGATTTCTCTGGATCAGAACTCTGGTTGTCGGATGACGGTAACTTCTTGTGATGAACACAGCAGATAAATTCACTTCAGAGAACAAAGACTTGAAACTAAGACAAATCGTTAAAGACTTTGCTGTATCGTATATATGGCAGTATGTAAATATACTGCACTATGGACACTTCAGAGTAATGAAATGCATGAATGAGAATATAAAGAGCGGGACGTGCTTGATGTTAAAGAGTAATAAACGCAGCTTGTCCAGAATATGAACTCTAGAAGGCGATTGCGAATTAGGGATGTGCTCGATATTAAAGTATTATTAAGCACAATAAGTAGGGGTGGGCGAGATACTGGTAGTCGCGATTCGCCGTTTTAAATTTGTCAACCGGTATAGATTTTGGACTGTCGTCTCTGTCGCGGTTACGCTTACATGAGGTTATCATTTGCATGAGTTTTAAGCATTGCGGTGTGTAACCTGTAAAAACACATGGTTTTAAACCGTTGAAGCGCAATTAGTAGCGAAAGACAACTCATTTTAGCATATGCCTCGTGCTCTCTGAGAGACTGTTTCTCAGCTCTTACTGAAGACTGAGCGCGTGAACTGGGATTGAACGGATACATACAAACACCTATGTGTCAAAATGACCATGCATTTACAAGTAAACAGAGCCATTTATGTCTTAAGTAAAGGTACAGATGAGAAAGACTAGGCTTGAGTATATGAGTATCGGTGCGGCCAGTCTTAAAGGGACAGCATCCAAATTTACCTGCTATCATTATTAATGCTAATGAACAAAAATAGAGAAAATCTCTCATTGCTTGCTTTTGTAACTTTAAGAATGTGTATATTTAATTTTAAAATTTTAAGAATGTGTATATTTAAATTTTAAATTTTAAAAGACTTGGTTTTTTTTATACATTTGATTACTTTATGTGGTATTTTTAGTGCTTGAAGTTTTTCAGGTAGGTCTATTTGGTCTGTGTCTTTGTTTTATTGTAGTTTGTTTTCTTTGCTCTTTCTTTATCACTGTTTACTTGTCTTCAGTAAGCTTGAGAGTTTTTTAGGCTAGTATTATGTTTTAAGTGATATTGAAATTGGTGATAAGAATTATGAAATGTCAATGGTATGAAAAATTTTGATATAAAAATTTCATTGAGAGCAAAAAGTACTATATCGGGATATATACTGTTATCGTAATATAAAATTATATCGCGAATATAAGATTTTCGTCATATCGCCCAGGCCTAATATGAAAAGAAACATAATTTGGTAATATTAGATTTCTTATCTTATATAACCATAATCTTGATGGATTGAAACTGGACTTTTTCTCTGCAAACAACCACATACAAACCACACCTGGGATTAATTAAACATGATTAAAAACACTAGACGCTAATCAACGCCTTTATTTTATTTAAACACACCAATGCACAATATCTTGTGGGTAGATTTTCTTCTTCACTTCCTGTGGAGTGATGTGTCGATGTTCCCCTATACTGTTTGAACTGAACTTGTTCACTCCCTTTGGATTGGAATCTCACATTTGATGGCGGAAGTGGACTTTACAGGGACTGGAAACCACCTATAGTGACGCACTTAAACACCCAGAAGACCTTAGCAAACACAGCAATGTGCTTAACTGCTCAAAACACCTAACCACTTAGAAACCTCCTGTTAGCCACCCGAGTGGCAGCAAGTTTTTCTTTTCTCATTTACTTTTTCTTTGGAAATGTTAAATCTAGTTCCTTAAGGCATTTTTTTTTCTTTGTCAAAATAGTCCTAATTTATAAAATCTATCACTATTCCCAGATCGTCCTAAGTTTTGGATAGGCAAACCTTGTTCATTTTCTTTCTCCTCAGAAATGTAAGAATCTAGTTGCTTATTTATGCAAATGATTTTTTTTTTGGTCAAAACAGTCCTAAATTCTCAAATCTGTCACTATTTCCAAATAGTCCTACTGTAGGTGATCAACCTTTTTTTTTTCTTCCCTCTGCTTTTCATCACTCATCAGTGGCATGTGAGGGGAGCAATCAGCCATTCATTATGAAACAGGTGCTCTGACGCATGGTATTCAATCCCCATGTGATATTAAAGTACTTAACAATTGATTAATGATTTTATGGGCTATTAAGAGACCTGTCCCTCTGTCTGTTACTGGGTGGGTTTTACATCCATAGACCAGCTCTGGCCACATGAGGGCGCTAATGTTGCTGAAATGATTCGGTTTCTCTCTCTTTCTTTCTTTCTCATATGCCCTCCCAGTATGCACATTTAAGCTTATGCTTACTTTTTCCAATGGAAGACAAATGGAGAAGAACGAAGCACCTGAGTGTTAGGAGTGACCTACACACACCCTGCGTCCTGTTTGTTCATCCTCTGGTGTAGACTCATTATATACCCCTTTTGTTTCCAGCAATCCTTCCGCTTCCCGCCGGCTTGGCTGACCATGTTTGATGCCGTGCTGATCCTCATGTTGATCCCCCTGAAGGATAAAGTGGTAGACCCCATCCTCAAACGCAAAGGCCTGCTGCCCTCCTCTCTAAAGAGAATCGCTGTGGGGATGTTCTTTGTCATGTGCTCTGCAGTGGCAGCTGGTGAGTCAACAACAAACACAAAATGACATGTTTTTAGTGTATTACCAACACACAACAAGGATTTATTGCTGAGGTTGTGAACCCATGGATTTTTTTCTACAGCCTTCACACTTCACCTGTGTGTGTGTGCTGGTCGGTAAGGTGGGTGTATCAAACCTCTTTGCACATATTCACAAACTGAGACTCATGTAAGAGGATATGAGAGTGTGATAGCAGACATTTGCATACACATTTTAAGTATATGTGTTCATTTTTGTGTCAAAAGGCCCGTCACGGTGGTGAACTTTCATTTCAAACTTCATAAGGTTTATATGCTGTGTGTTCTGTTATATGTGACATACTGTAACACACACATTTCAGAACACTGAGACCTAAATTACGCAATACTATATGCTTAATTCTAGGACTGAGTATAGGTAACTACTTCATGATATGATACACTTCACGATTCAGTACATCGCAACATCATGAATATGATAATCTTGAGTGAAACTGCAGCGAACATGTGAGGGAGACTCACTGCGAGTGAGTGAATTTCAGAAATCGTTCTAATATGCTCAAATGGGATTGAATCTTTTTGACGTGCACACTGCTCGAATGTACAGTTTCATGCTGTTTGCACATACTATCATAACTTATTTTCTTTGTTTTAAACAGCAGACTTAATATTTATTCATTTTGGGTCCTAATTAGGAGACAACAAGCACAAGAAGCTTTGTGCTATGTTTGTTTATTAAGTTGTAAAAATGCCCCTTTCCTCACCCAAAACAAGGCGTCTGTGGATGAGAGTTTGAAGCAAGGACTGGTAGGACACCATTGTCCAGCAGCACAGATGATGAGTGGAAGGAGAATTTTAAATTGACATGACAGTTATTTATGACAATATATTGAACAACTTGTTCCACGCGTCATACGTCATTTTGACATTCTGCCTCATTGCATTTTTTTCTGATGATGGAGGAAACAACTTAAAATACTCCATTTGGGACCATACAATATGGATAAAAATAATAGATCATTCGAAACTGTCTACTTTAATTTGTGTAAACTCACAATAACAAGCAAACATCACGCCTTTGTAAAATAAAGAAAATAAACAGGATGCCTTTCTGCCATCTCGGTCTTCCTGAACTGGAACCGGAACTCAGTGTATAGGCTACTTGCGTCACAGACATGAGCAATGTGTCTGTAGAAAGCTTGAAATGTCTTTTAAATGAACCAATTTAAATGATCTGCTTATGTAATCCAAATGAACGGTGCATTTGTCTCTATTGACACTATATTGGCAGCATCGTCAACTTCATCTTTGCAGATGACACTGACTCTAGTTTATTAATAAATAATTGAAATGCCTTCTTGACATTTTTTTTCCCCAGACACATTCAAAATCATTACTTTTGCCTGTGCTTTGCGGCAAGCTTTATGCTTGCATTTGAGCGTGGAATGGGCTGTATTATGCCTACATATATTAAACACGTATTATGGTTTAGTATTCTCCTCAGTATATATTTAAGTAATTAAATTAATATAAACGTGGGATTATTCGACTAATGTCTTAAGTGAATGACTAATAGGCGACTAGAAAAATCTTTAGTCAAGTGCCATTCAACTAAAGTCAGTTCAGTGTTTATTCAGTTCAAGAACTGTGTAAAGTACAATTATGAAATGAGTTTAATTCAGCTATTAAACAGCTCTGTCGAAAACAGTGATTTCATCATCCGGCTCAGTCGAGTTCTCATCCAATAGTGTTGCTGCAGTGGAAATATAGACGGTTTAGAAATATGTAAATAGTCTGGTGGTAAAATAGAGACAGTTTGGAGCATCTTTTTCGATGTTCAAGATTTAAGAAGCACCTAGATGATCCTCAAGAATTGTTGAATGATGCATGATGGACAGACAAACTAAAAGTAGAACTTTTGGCTATACATATGCTTAGTTTCAGTATGTTTGACATGAACCAAACACTGCATTTTTAATCACAGCAACAAAACACGACAGTAAGGTCTCAGACAACTTATTCCAGTGTGGCGTATGGATCCGTCAACATGTGTCAAGTCCAAACAGAATGAATGTACAAAAATAAAATGTCCGAACGAATAACCCCTAGTGAAATACATTGAGAGATCCACATCGCAGATCAAGCTGATAAACATTGTGATATCAAAATGCTGAGCCAATATTATGAGAAAGATTTGTGAGAGATCAAAATATATCAATTCCGTCAAATGCTGTTTTCATAGTACTGTTCACGTTAAACTAAGAAATGAGTTCATCTCGGAGGTCATGGCATTTCCATCCATCAGATAAGGTACAGTGACTCCAAGATGGCAGAGATTTGATGTAGAATGACTCACCCACAAACACCCACACGCTCTTGACACATTCACACAGACCACTGATCTCTCCTCTGAATTCTGTCACTCCTGTCCAACCTTGAGCCAGCTCTATTGAACCCTGCAGAAGGTGGATCGATATCCCCGCTTGTTCTGACAGTTAATATTCATACAGCCCACCGTCCTGGAAAATACCAACCTGAATCAGCGCTTTTTCCACTTTTCATTATTCTCACCTTCCCTTTTAACATATTTTTGCAGAGGAACTTCAAATATCTTCTCACTTGTTTCCCATAAAAATAAGAGTCTATCTCAGAATATGTCCTGTCTACCTTGACAGCATTTTTTGGCCATTTGTGTTTGACATGCTTGATGTTACTTAAAATTTTGGCCGACATTAGGTCTCTTAATGGCTCAACAACAATACTGGCCCAGAGCCAGTGTGAAAGTGTCAGACCTGTTGACAGAACTGATGCTACATCTTACATTTTTTTTGATAGTTTTCGTGTTTTTATGTCTTAGAAACATCACTGATTTAATTATGCCACAAAGGTAAAGATATTTAGCTGGTTTCACTGGATTATGATTTGTTTAAATATCAATAATTTGTTGTAGGTGTAATAAATTATAAACAAATCATGCTGCATTGTCTTTGCGTTAATGAATTTATAGCTTTCACAGTGTTACTACTGTATAATGTTGACATATTTTTGCTAATTAAGAACTTAATCATTGGATTCCCACAGACCCGGAATTCCTGAAACTATCGGAGAATTTCAAAAGTGTGATTTCCAGTCCTGGAAAAGTGATTTTAGAAAAATCAGAATTGATAGAAGTTTATGGGAATGCCATGGACATTTTTTGTCAATTTATTTTTTTCCCCTATATACTCAGTTCTAAAGGGTTTTGTATAATATTTGTATAATATTTAATTGGAAAAGGTTTCTCTCTGCCACACAATATTCTTTTTTTTTTTTTTTTTTTTGTAGTGCCATGAAAAATGTTGGCAGCACAAAGCTGAGTTACTGTCCCGACTGAGCAAACAAACATACAACAAAAAAAGAAAATCCTTAATGTTGAGCCTTGATTTTAGATAGTAACAATCTTGCTAACTACAGTTTTGAGATGACCTTCACATCAGAAGTTCAAACAAAGCACTTTGAGTAGGCGGCTCACTAGAGGCACAGCATTCTCTCCGAAACTTCAGCACTTTCCTTCCAAGTGTTTTTGGCTTGGTTATCTGTCTGAAGTTCTGTACACAGTTGATGCCTTGTTATGAAGACAACACTTTTTGAGATTGTGTCCACACATACACGTATTTTTCGAGTCACATGTTGAGAGTGTCGTGAAGTGCCTGGTTGTAGAAGAAGACACCGTTGACAGGTCGGCAGTATCTCATTGTTCAGTTTGACTGCGCCCAGCACTCCAGTCAGTCCCCAGTCCAATTCCAGCTCTGCCCAGTGGATTAAACCGAGCTTAGTCAGCCTGACAGTGTGCGCTGTATCCAGACATTGACATATTTCAGACTAAAGCGCTTTTTGAGTGAGATGAGTTTTGGGATATGCACTCTGGAGTGTGAGGAAAGTATGAATATTTTTTCTCTCCCACCCTGTCTTTCTTTGACTCTCCCTCAGTCTTTTAAACCACTGTCAAACTCTGCACGGCGAGGGAGAGAAAGGTTTAGACTTTTTTTTTTTTTTTTTTTTTAAATTCCTCATCTGTCTAAGCTGCCATCAAACTGAATAAATGCGTGTTTGTAGTCATCATGAGGGATTCTTTAAGCAGTAAACACCCAAAAATTCAGAAAAACTCACAACATGATAAGAGACTGATGTCAAGTGATTTGCTGCATGATTGCAGTCTTTAGGTGTTTGCCTCACTCGATTTGTTTGCACTTTAATATACTGATACCTGTTGGCTGACATGACTGATGTCTGATAGTCCACATTGCATATTGTTCATGCCAACGACCACCCACTTGGATAGGAAGAGACTATCTGAATGATGTTAAACCACAAACCAAATTTTATTTTATGAAACTAATGTAACTCGGAACAAAACATAATTGATGCGATCCTACGCGCTGTCAGTTGTATACAATATAATCAGCAAGTGGCTGTGCATGTTAACTTGCTCACAGGTTCTGTTCTACAAACCTTTCCAAATCCTTTTCCTCAAGAGCACTCATTCTAACAGCCTGAGATCTTGTAAACAATATTTCCTGGCTTACTGATAAAAACCTCTGCACCCCGAAGCACCCCTGGAAATTGAGTACAGCCAATCAATCAGATTGGAGGTTGCTGTTTGGAGAATGCCCTTGTCAGTTTTGTGTGCACTAGACAGAGTACCAACATACGGTTCAAGGACTGCCTGATTCATAAGACTAATAACATACCAGCAACTCGAAGACACAAAATGCAAGTGGCTTTTAGTCCATGTTTGTTAGTTTTAAGGTCAATTACAGGTTAGAGTACTTCTAAAAGCTGACAAAGTACAATTTTAGCACATGTGTTGACCTTTTACTTAGAAATCAGAGCAAAACATATAAATGCATGCATCTTCTTTCCTGGGGCATTTACATTTTTGTCCAAGGAAATGGCTTTGATAATTCCACTTGCATCTGACATGCATTTGCAAGTAGCAAAGTTTTGTTTTTGCCAGGTTGTGGCTAAAGATTGACTCTTAAAATAAGTTCACGTCCCACTTCAGTTGTCCCTTTCAATAGTAAATACATCAACAAAAGAAATGTTAGTGCAAATACTAAACTACAACTTAAATGGAAAATGCTTTCCAGACATTCACTAAATTTACAGTATTTTGACACAGAATTTGTCCTTCAGTGATAGAAGGAAAACGGAAGTGATACAACATGGACAGTTTGTGTGAAAGTTTGTCCAAAAAGGTTCACTCACTCTAATGTCTTTGCAAAGCCGTAAGATTCTTGTTCATCTTCGAAACACAAATCCAGACATTGTTTTGATCCAATTATTTGTCTATCCATTGAAAGTCCGTTCCACCATAACTTTGACACATATTCCATGTGAATTGGGCACTTTAATCCATATCTTCAGAAGATAAACATTATTTAATTTAGGCTTTAGTTCACATTTAAAATTTGATCAACACGCATACATAATGCACATCAAATATGGTAATTGAAGCTGCTCGAATCATAGGAATTCTGTTTACTTGCATTTTATTCTTTTGAAGCATGAAAGTTTTGCTTGAATGACTTTCAATCTCTCAGGTTTTATTAAAAATCTTCAATTGTGTTTTGAAGATGAATGTAAGTCCTGTGGTTTTGGAATGGCATGAGGATAAATAAATGATGACTGAATTTTCATTGTTTGGGGAACTAACCCTTTAAGTTAATATGAAATGTGAATGAAAGCATGAAACCACTGACATTTCAAGAAGCATTGAAGAATAAACTAATTAATACATTTAAGAATTTGATTTTACGGACAATTTTGGGTCACCACTCCATGTCCAATGTGAAAACTGGGTCCTGAAGCAAAACTAAGAACCACTGTTTTAAAATGAAAAAACATGTCACAAGAAAATGACCTTGGTATTGCATGACAAAGCTTGAACATGCAGTAAGTCTAGTATGCAGTGCACAATACAGATGTTATCTAATAATAACCATTGCTTTGATGTAGCCAAGAGCTGGGGGGGGGGGGGGGGGTCTCGTTGGCACACACTTGCGGTATCAGTATGTGCAAACCACGTTCATATCACACTCTTTGTGTGTGTGTTGTAGAGATCAAACTAATGAGAACCTTTGGGACTCATGCTCTCCTTCTAGAGAGAGAACGAGAGCGTCCCATCCTTTGTACTCCCACTCAATGACACAGACTGACTCATTAATAAACCACTACCTGATACAAGCATGGTTTAAGGATGCTTACTATGTGTGAATGGATTCTAGAAGAGTGTGTATGTGTCTGAGAGAGAACTATTAGGCATAGTGGTTGTGTATTAAGATACATGGAGTGGTGAGTGTGTATGTCTGTGACATAATGGGTCCCACTAATGGGACTTATTATATAGATGAGATATCTTGGGAAATTAGTCTTTTAGTGCCCCTCATTAATACCAAAAGTATAGTAATCATGCAGTTCTTTCTTTTCTATACCCCTCGCTCTTCTTTTTCTTTCTTTCTCTGCTTGCCTGGGTTCACTTTCTAGAGTACATTAATATTCGCGCACACACGCGTGCAAATGTCACCTGTGGGCACGCGCAACATAGAGGTAAATTGCAGGCAATTATTCAAAGAGTCAAGGATGTGTAGGAAATGAAATATCAACAAATAATGACAAATAATTGCAACTTTTATCTGAATCTGAGATTTGTGACTCATTGCTCGGAAACAACAAAGAGTTATCTCTTGAAAGATATTTTATTTTGTTTGTAATGTGACATAAGATTGAGGGCACAGATTGGGAAAATGTCTATCATTACCTAAAATAATTTAAATGTAGACTCGTCAGACCCCAGCACACCTTTTCACATTTTGCAGCAAGTCTGTCTCAGATTTACCAATGCTCTCGCCCCCTCTGTTTTCTGATCTGAGGGCTTGAAGATCCATGGGCATTCTTCTCTTTCCTTTCTGTCTGGATTGTGTGAATCTTTTTGTAATATTATGAACTGTGAAATTCCTGAGTTTTAAATTAGAATTTGAGAAATTCTCCTAAAATAACTGCAGGTTGATGAACCTTGAAACATTGTTGTTTGTAAACTGCAGAGCATGTCAAGAATGCCCAATCTATTCTAAACATATTTACTTTTCTGAACATTCTTAATCTTACATGCCTCAATCTCAATCTTTACATTGCCCTTATCTTGGGCTGCCCTCAACCAAAATTTTTCTGGTCGACTAGTAGTTGTTCATTTTAAGCAATTAGTCAACTAATTGGACGTTTATTAATAAACCATATAAATGATAATAAAGAAACTTTAATGCCTACATAGCTCTAAACTGTATTCAGGTGCACGCATAAAGCTTGCCACACTGCGTAACGAAAAACAGCAAGGAGATTGCTTTAACATTTTAATAATTAAATGATAAACTAGTGTTTTCTGTATTTTTGGCTACAATGTAGACATCTCCGCAGTAGTGGACACACCTATATGTACGATTGATATGGATTACATAAACTGAGAATATTTGTTTTTCATTTGGTTCTTTTAAAAGTAGACATCTTGCATTTTATGGTCTGTGCGGCAAGTTTTCATGCAGTTTAGGGTTGTTGGCGTACTCAAGATGGAAGGCAGAAAGCCTACCCTGTTTGCTTTCACTCCTGTTTGACAATGTTTTGTTGCTATTGTGAGTGCACACAAATAAAAGTAGACTCGTCACAGATTCTAATGAAGTATTACTCTTGTCTGTATAAGTGCATGCGATCACATCAGCGCCTCCATTGTTAGCTGTTAGTCCTGTCATGCAATAAGCGCGCTACTATTCAGCTTTCACACTCCGCACAAACACTAAAATAGCACAATTTTTTTTTCTAGGTTAACGTTAAAGCAAGCGGCCATGTAAAGTTGCCACTACTAACATGTTTCAGCCACATTTGAGGTCAATGAATGATTGGCGAGCATCTGGATTTCCTGCCCGATGTACTGCAATTAACCAGCTGTTCACTTTTTGTCCCTCGCAGACTGTGTGACTTCGCCACTTCTTGTGTTTTTTTTTTCTTTCTTGCGACTAATAATATTTTGCTGGACTAAGCCGCTTCTAATTGGCTAGCGAATAGTCGACCTTTTTTTGGGGGGGGAGAATTTTGCAGCCTTTAAGCTTAAAATGAGTTTAGATTTATGGGACAACAAAGTTAATTAGTAAAAACATGAAATCATGTGTCTTTTGTACTGTTTTTGAATTTTCCGAAGCATCGGTTTACAAAATGCGGATAGCCCTTTGTTGGCAAAGCTATTTACAGTAACTCCACTCACCATTGTCTTGTTGAGCCAGACAAAATTGCAAAAGAAACCCATCCGTTAAAGTGAAACAGATTTTCAACCAGCTTTGTATTATGTCGGTAGTATATCTAAATGAAGATATCGGTGATGATATCGATCATTGGTGATGACCTATGACCCTTGCCCATAATCTATATTGATAGCCCTGTTTTTGTCATTGTATTTATTTATTTATTTTTGCAGCATCCGTTCAACATAACTAATGATACATGCAATTATCTTGAATTGATCTTCTATTTCGGTAGACAGATATGCGACTCTCAATATACATGCTGCATGTCACAATACAGATTGGTAAAAAATAAACTGATTTCCACTCCTTTTTAATTTAATAAGTCATGCATGAATTGCTTAAGTTGATTCCACTAAACAATAACTTTGTATACATTTTGTTATTCAGTTTTGTTTTACAGTTTGTAAATGTCAAATAACTTTCTCAGGGCAGTACTAAATGGACAATAAAACTAACAAACAAACAAACAATGGAATTATGATGCAACATTTAAAAAACAACAACAACAACAAAAAAAAAACCATCAAGCAAGGGCTAGACTGTAAAGTATGAGAAGAACCATAATTCCAAGTCTAATAGGATATTCACTGAGGAAAAAAAGGATGGGGTGGACAGATTTTCAGTTTATCAGGAATTGATTGGATTGTGAAAAATTGGATTTGCTTTTCTCTTTCACGTCATTGGTTTTGCCACTGAGCATAGATGCATGTGTACATTTATTTAAGGCACAAGGCCTGTGCCTCTTAACTCAAGTGTATTGAAGCACTTTTAATCTGCGTCTACCCATTAGCTGAACCCAGCAGGGCTTAGGTGGGTTTTAAAATACCACTGCCAGAACCTCCTCACAACATTTACACAACGTTCTCCAAACAGATGGGTGCTTGGCAGTGGCATAGCTCTGAAGCCAACCTTACCCGCAGGCACAGATGATGCCCACACACCTGGACACACTTGTTGTCCTGAACTCAGGAAGCAGCCATTTCCATGGCAAGCTGTGCCAACAACAAAGCTGCAAACACACGCTACTGCCACACAGCAGACGATGCCTTGGGGCAGTTCCACTTCTGCTCAATTTTCCCCAGAAATAAAAGTTTTTTTTTTTTTATTTTATTATTATTTTTTTCAATCTGGATTTTGAATCTTTTGGAAGTGCAGAAGTGAGGACTGTAATCTGCAGCGGGTCGCACTTTCAGCCAAAGAGTGTTTTATTCCAGGCATCATTTGTATTCCGATCTAAATCTGACGCCACAGTCACAGATCAGAGCGGAACGCTTCTGGTGTTTGGGTGTGGGGTGGAGGGGGGGATGAAAGATGAGAGGGAAGAGAGGAAAAAAAAAGTTAGTGTTTTGTTAACTGAAGCACTTTGTGTTGGTGGTTGGCTATATATGCATCACATTCTGCTATTTTAAGCATATGAAATACAAGGTCATACTCCTTCACAAATGGAAACATGTGCATTTCTATGTGATTGGGATCTCACAAGGAGTTATCGGAATAGCACCTGCAACATGGTTATTTTTGGATCAAGCTTTTAGATAGACCAGACTGACAATCTCTGCTCCATTCCGATTACCTGCTGAACCCGGCCTGGTATAATTTTGTGTGTGCGAACATGTTTGGGAGATAAGCTGTTTGTGACCTGTGTGAAGCGCTGGCATTGACCTGACACTTAATCCATTAATGGACTGTTCATACTTTTTTCATTCACTATTACGTGCACTTTCCCTCCAGACGTGCACACATGTATCTGATCTAGCACCCTGATACAAACACATGCTCACCTAGTTTTTCAATGGCTGCTGCCAATATTTAGAGTGTGCGCAATAGTTAATTTATTGCTGAATTATTTGCTGTAATTATATACACTAACACTACCATTCAAAAGTTGAGGGTTGGTCAAGTCATTCTAATATGCTGATTTGGTGCTCAAAAAAGTAAAATGATCATCTTAGATTACTAGATCACCTTTCTTTGTTCTGTAATACACCACTAGAAACGCCAGACATTTGAAAAATTTGTCTTTTAAGTGAGTTGATGGCATTTTCTGTGAAAGTGTTAAAGGTTTTAGTAAAAAAAAAAAAAGAAGAATAAAAAAATACCATTAAACTTCCAAATCTCTACATTTTCAGTGTAATTTTATTTGTAATTTTATTACCATCAATTTAATGATAGCAAATGATGTGCACAAAATTGTTCCCTCAAATCAGTTGAATCAGAAAAATCATGCATTGATGAAGTAGTAGTAGATTTTGAAATAAAATAAGAAAGCCAAGTAGATAAAATTGATGCCAATACTCAAATATTGGGCAATTACTCTCCCCACTGCTATATATATAGGCTGAAATCTATCACAACTCAAAATACTGAAATCCATATGACCTGAAATTCTTTACTGCCAACATTTCAATGAAATAATATCCAACTGTTTTGGGGTATTGGTCATTTTCATCTTATATACCCTTTCTTGCTACTTTCAGGCATTTTAGAGACAAAGAGGCTGGATATCGTCCACACACGAGATCCCATCCCGCAGTCACTTGGTGGAGTTATATACTATGCAGCCGATCTACCCATATGGTGGCAAGTGCCTCAATACATCCTCATTGGTGTCAGTGAAATCTTTGCTAGTATTGCAGGTAGGTGGTCCTTTGCAAAACACTTCTGAACACACACACGCACACACACACACAAACACACACACACACACATGTTCGTTTTGCTATCAAAGTGAGGACATTCCATAGGCGTAAAGGTTTTTATACTGTACAAACTGTACATTCTGCCCCCCCCCACCCCTAAACTTAACCCTCACAGAAAACATTCTGCATTTTTACATGTTTAATTAAACATAGTTTAGTATGTTTTTAAAGCTGTTTGAAATGTCCTCATATTTCACGTTGAAGTTGTAATACCAGTGTCATACCTGTCATTATACACATTTGTGTCCTGATATGTCACAAAAACGTGCACACACACACACACACACACGTTGGGGTTTTATGGGCATATTCCATAGACAAAAGATTTTTATATTGTACAAACTGTACATTCGATCCCCTAAGCCTAACACTTGGTGTGATTTATAAGCTGTTTCCCTCATGAGGACTTTAATATGTCCATAAAATATATTTATTAATATATATTTATACAGAATGTCAGTATGATTTCTTGATGACGCGTTTTTGCAGCAGTATATCATACATAAATATAATTGATGTGTTAAAATGGGTGTTTTCCATGAAATGGCCCTTTTAACTTTTAGCGGCTCATGAGGTGATAGTGAGCCTGGAAAGACGTTTGAGAGACTATGACCATGATGAGAAACGCCTCTCATTCTGACTAAAGAATTTTGTTTCTCGTCGGTTTAGATGCATATAATGAATAACTTGTCTAGATGCGTATATGAACATAATTGTTTTTAAGCTTGATTTAATACAAGTGTGTTTTGTGTTCTTCCAGTTCTCGGTCTCTTCTGTGCACTATAGAGTTTTTCCATAGGATCATTCATCTGTCCTAATGACCATGCTAATCAATGCGTGTCCTTTTAAAAACTGCAGTAAACTCTTCTCTGCCTTGCCTTTGTGTAGTAGCTCTTGTCTGAGCCGTTGCTGAAATTGCTTGCTAAGGAATCCATGGCTGTATCAATCAGGACCGATCGATCGGGGCTTGGCGATACATTATTGCAGTTGCGCAGTTAAGACGGCCAGGGAAAGCATCTCGCTCCTGCTGGAATACACTAAGAAAATATCAAGAAAGTCTCTAGCAAGTGGGCTAGAGATTAATGAGAAAATAGATGAAAGGAAACTAAATCCCCTAACACAGCGTTTGTAAGAAAAAAACTGTGTGGGAGCGGCTCCTATTACCACCTTCACTGCTGAGATCTACAGTAATTACAGCAATTTCTGTCATGATGAGAACTGTAAGGAATTTCATTTGGATTTCACTTAACAAATCCAGTTCCTTAATGATTCCATGAAGAATTAGTTTTATACGTAATGTAAAGTATAGGAAACCTGTCCAAAATTTTCAGGAAATTGAAAAACACTGTGTTTGTGATCAAAGTTGATATTTTGACTTTATATGTGTTCAGACACTTGCATGTGTCAGTATATTAACATTTTACGAAAGTCAAGCTCAAATAGAGTTACAAGGTTTTTGAGCAGCGAACTTCAGAAAAGTCTTTTTTTTTTAAAGTCGTGATGTTTTAGCAATTAGGGGTCAGGTGTCTTGCTCAAGGGCACTTTAGTCATGGTTTTGAAGGTGGAGAGAGTGCTGTTCATTCACAATCCACACTTTCAATTCCTGCCGGCGTGGGAATCGAACCGGCAACCTTCTGATTACAAGCCCGACTCCCTCACCATTAGGCCACGACTTCCCCCACATTTGTGTTTTGTCCGTCGTTAGAATGGCTGCATCTGAAGCAGTAAATGCACTGCATCAACTTTTCATCAACTGACAGGTTAAGTTTATTGTAGCTATGTGGACGCTGTCATTTTCTGTCATTTGACAAATCTCATGTTATAAAAGATGAAGGGCTTCGCCCAAGCTATTTATGACAACATTCGCTATAACTGATATAGAAGATGTAGATAAATAAAAGTGCTTCAATATACTTGAGTAAAGACCCTTCATCTTTTGACGTATAAGAGGTCATTGTACAGTAAAACATCCTGTAAGTTTCAGAACTCAAAACTTTCTCGTTAGTCTAAAATAGCTTATATTGAAGCCAATCTGCCAAAATGACAGGTTGTGGAATGTGCCACTTTATTATGTAATAGTGTGGCTAAGTACTGCCTTCACAGAAGACCAATGCCTGCTTCAACATCACTGCCTATTTAGCACCGCCCACCGATTTGCGAATGTAGTCGCTAAATAACGAGAGAGGCAAATTCTATGCTATGCAGAATCCAAACGATAAAGATGGCTCCAAAAACAAGAAGACGCTGTGCAGTGCCAAGTTGTGGAAAAACAGTCTTTGGATTGTCTTCTTTCTGATTCCAACATTACGAAAGAGTGGATGAGCTTTATTTTTAATGAAGTTCCGAACCGCATCAGTAAGAACTTTGTTCACTTTATTTTACCGTGAATTCGTTTACAAACAAGGCACAATTCGATGAAGGATTTTCAAAGACGATGCTTTGCCGACTATATTGGATCTGACAGTAATGTCGCCCCACACAAGTGTGACGAGCTGTTTTTATAATGTGGTCACTATTGCTTTGTCTGTTAGTACAGATCGTTTGATATGTTCTGAGTATGTATGCACTTTTAAATTGATTATATTATATACAGAAAGCGATCAAAGAATGCTCTCTTTGTAATGGCTGAAGCTGTCGATCTCACAGCACGAGTTTATCTGGACATTTGCCAAAACTCACATTTTAATCAGTCACACTGTTACACAATGAACCACCTAATGTATTTACATCATTGTTTGTTAGTAACTAACATGCACTGTTAGTTATGGTGAATGTATTTGTGAGAGTGCTGTAATTGCATTACAATGACGAGATCACTGCATTCAACTGCCATCGGCTACGATGCTCATCACTGCAACCTTTAATGTGATGGTAATAGATCTACATATAATGCAATAATCCACACAATTTGCTAATCTCAACAGCTGTAATGGTCAAAACTAAAATAGTTAAAGAATTTGTCTCACAGCAGACATGCTGTTCAAATCAGTGTGCTTAACTCAAAAACAGAAAATAGACATTTGTTTCTAAATTGACAATTTTTTAACCTCAGAAAACATAAAATAATTTTCAAAAAATGCAGTTCATGACCCCTTTAATATGTTTCATTGGTTAAAATTTGCAAAACTCACAGACATATATAAAAGGTGACCAATAAAAAAAAGAAATATGGAAATACAAGGTTTCTGCCAGACAGCGACAATATAAGAAAAGACTAAATAATTGCTAATTATAATAACCCTAATTTCTGCTTCATAGTGATGCAACTGGTTAAACCAATGTATAACATTTACATTGATTTAGTATCACATTGATGCATGGATTCATATCACAAAGTTTTAAAATATAATGCAATAGTGGTTTTTGGTTTGATATATAAGTTTGTGGCATGTCTGACTCATAAGTGAGGGAGTGATCCATTCAACAGAGCTCAAGATTCATTGGTGGAAGTGTTAGTTCACTCAAAAATGAAAATTCTGTCATTAATTACTCACCTCATGTCATTCCAAACCCGTATGACTTTTTTTCATCTTCAGAACACAAATTAAGATCTTTTTGATGATATCTGAGACCTTTCTGTCCCTCCACTGGCAGCTACGCAACTACCACTTTGATGCTTCACAAAGTTCATAAAGAGATTGTAAAACTAATCGATATGAATTGAGTGGTTTAGTCCAAATTTTCTGAAGAGACTAGATTTAATTGAGGCTTTTATTCACATATAAACATTCAGCAAACATAAACAGAAACTCCACTGAACCTGCTCAATGTGAGAACAAACCTTTTCCGAAAAGTCAAACATACTGCATAACACACGAGAATGAACCTCATTGGTTGTTGCACATCAAGTGAACATGCTTAAGCATCCGTTTACCACAAACTGATATGTGGTTTAATGAATGCTTATATGTGAATAAAAGCCAATATCCAATCTGTTCATCATATAAAGCAATTGTGTCTCTTCAGAAAATTTGGACTTAAACGCTCAAATCAAATGGATTAGTTTTATGATCTCATTATGAACTTTGTGAAGCATCAAACTGGTAGTTGCGTAGCGGTCAGTGGAGTAACAGAAAGCTCTCAGATTTCATCAAGATCTTCATTTGTGTTCTGAAGATGAACGAAAGTCTTATGGGTTTGGAACGACACGAGGGTGAGTAATTGATGACAGAATTTTCGTTTTTGGGTGAACTAACCAATTAAAAATTCATTCATATTCATTCACAAATTGAACTGCATTCGTTGATCAATCCTTTTTTTGTAGAAAATTAATTGATTTGTTTGTTTATTTTTAAATGGAGCACCTTCTGAGTAAGGTTGGCAATTCTCAGCTTGGCACCCACATTTGTTTTCGTTTTCTTGAGGTTTACAGGTTACAGTCATCCATGGCAACTTGACTTATTTGTGTTTTCTGTATCAGGTCTATATTTATCTTTGGTTACGTGCGGACCTGTCTGAGACCATACACATTTCCACACAGGTTAGCAGTGTTTCTCTCTCCCCAAACACATAGCTGAGTTCATTTCAACCCTTCAGCCTCTCTTCCAAGGTCATGTCCAAATATGCTTGTTTTCCTCTTAGACACACGCCACACCGGTAATTTCACACCCATTTCACGCGCAGAGTAAATCAAAGGCTGCATGTCCCGCCTCTTAGCCTCTATGAACCAACAAGACTAATAAGTAGCATTTGGCAAAGGCAGGGGAAAACACTCTCCCTTCATGCTGAACTGTAGAGAACACGGTACTGATTACTGAATTTCTCCTCTACCCCCTTAGAAGAGGTGTTTTAAATCAGATTGTCGCTCATGGCTTATGGTCCTTCAAAATACTGGATCTTTTTTCAGTTGGAGTGACTACAAGGACTTTCAAGGTCTTTTAAAAGAAGATATTGGCAGCAGAAAATGTTTCCAGTCCAGTCCTTTTTTTTTTTTCTTTTTGTCTGGATCTGATTATTCAATAATTTATTCATTAAGTCTGTTAAATATCAGATAATTTGACCTTTATATGGCAAGGCAAGGTTAGTTCAGATTGTATAATGTAATGTGGTGTGACTCTCCAAAAATTAATATATAATTCATAGTACTTTTTGAAAATAATGATTAAGCTTTAATGCCGTGAACTCAGAAATGAGGTGTGTAGGATTCAAATGCAGTATTTTCAATAGTCAAATAACAAAAGTACAAGAAACTCTGACTCATGAAAAGGACACAGATCTAAGTGCAACAACCGTACAACCAAGAATGGATCAGATCTAATGTAAGGTTGCTCTAAAGTTATAACGTTTCTCTAATTCTAAGGTAGTGACAATGTTTAGTGTAATGTTTGCATGATGGTAATTTAGTGTTTATTTGATGGTTATGTGTTGCAGTGCCAATGTTATATATAATAATAACTATATACATATTATTGATTTTAATCTAGTGTTTATTAAATGGTACTGTAATGCTTTCACTGTTAACGTAACGTTTATTTTTTGGAGTTCTAGACCAGCAAAACTGGTCAAAAAAATCAACAAAAACTATTTTAAATCATTCCAGAAAGAAAACTCTTCTTATAGTTTTTGTTACATCACATAACATTTTCAGAATAATTACACTTAAATTGGTCTTAATAGAAAGTTTTTCAAAACCATATGAAACCATCATTCTTTTTTTTTTTTTGTCATTGAGAAGGATGCTAATCCCAAACACTGATGTAATGAATGTAGCCTAAATTAAATGCGTCTGTTTTGTACTTTTTACACTAAAAGGACATTTCTCCCCTTTGTGTCCTTTGTTCTTAGAAACATTTTTCCCATCAGTTCACACTTCTCTTGAACATGATTTCAAACAGGAACAAAAGTTAAAAAGCAGCAATTTTCTCTTTTTTTCGTTAACGCAGCAGCCCAGTCCAAAAGAAACAAGCGACATCTTTTGTTTTTCCTTTTTTCTTTCTTCTACTTTCTTGTGGGGATAGTGGCTGTCCCTAACAGTTAACATCTTCATTTCATTTTTTATCTGCGGACCCGAAAAAATTGAAAGAAAAAAGGCTCAGCGCCGATGGAATAATATGTCCATGGTGGACGTAGCGGGCCCTGATTGAATTTCCAGCAGAATGGGGAGATGGGGAAGGCTAAGTGTAATCTTCCGCTCCTCCATCACGTCTCCAGGGGTTCGAGTATTGTAGAAAGCTATAAGACCCTATCTGCACAGGCGCTTTTTAAACCTGGAGAGAGCCATCAAGCTATGAGAATCAATACAAGAGGCAGCCCGCCGCTTCCTGATCACAGACAGCTGTGAAATGATAGAGAAATTGGAGAGGTGCGAAGACTGCATCAAAAATATTAAGATTAAAGATGCTGAATAGCATGTCACCCGCTGAAATGAAGATAAATTTTGCTTTTCTCATTTTCTTGAATGATCCTTTTACATTTGAGCCTGATTGGGAAGATGGCCAAGGCCAGAGATGGTTTGACGCAGTGCAAATCATTCTACGAACATCCATAAATTTGCACAATGTAGTTGTGCATATGATTTTTCCTTGTAAATTTTGGGAATGTATCTTGAATGAAAATTGAATATGCTCTGCTCTGAGATGGACACTAACATGCTAATTCAGAAGATTATCTAGAAGCTCAGCTGCAGGACATTTATCCTTCAGTTATGAAACAACATCTTGGCAGTTGGCTCTAGTTTTTTTGGGGGGGGGAAACTCCTCAATTCCTTAGGGAAGCCAGGCTAAGATTTAATGTGACTGCAACAGTAGCTAAACACAGGTTTGTGTCTGATAACTTCATGTCTGTGCGGCGATGTGCTGACACACTTTCGTAGTCAACTCTTTCCATCTCACCCCAGGTCTCCAGTGTCCTAGCCCTCCCGTGAAATGCAAATGCCTCCTGATAGCACGGCGGACCCTTAAAATAAAGTCTCACCGCTCCATCCCTACCCCTGGGGAACCTCCAGGAAATTGGATGACAAGAAATGTGACAAATGTCTCTGGAAAGTTCCCTCCTCTGGCCCTATTCTGTTTGAATAAATCCTTTTTAATGGACTCCACTGCCAGCTCACTTTGTCGTGGGCTGTCGAATGACAGTGGAAGCTGAGTTGATTCTGATTTTTCACATTTTTGTAGACGAACACTTGCACGTACACACACACACACACACACACACACACACACTCACACTCACACACACACACTCACAGACTACCTGAGTGAAATATATGTGGACTTAGATTGAGGGGACAGACCTAAAACAGAATTCTTTTTTTTTTTTTTTTTCCCTCCACTGGGAATTTTAATTATATATCGTTCTCTCCAAAAAATGTTAAAGGCTAATGTTCTTTCAGAGAAAGAAAAATCGCCCACTGCTTGACTCTGCAAGGGGAGAAATAGAACCAGAATATTTCAAGTTAAACTTCTTTTCTTGGTTTTTGAATAATTCAGCTTTGAAGTTAGAAAAGGTCAGGTTTTATATTTTATTTTTCTTCTTGCGTGATATTGTGGATGCTCTTGTCATTAGACTCTTGGTGCCATGCTACTTAACCCTTAAATCCACTCTGCTTCTTAGCCAAAGCAAAGCTTTTGCAATACAGTTAATTAATCAGGTCAGTTAACTCTCAGTATTATAAGGATGGTAGGTACTATGAAAGTGACAATGTATGCAGGAAACAATGAAAATAGTGAAAACAAACTAAAGAGAAAACATTTAAAGGTCAAGGCAAACAGTGTCAAAGCTGAAATTATTTGAACTGATCACCATATATGCACACACCGATGAGCCAAAATATTATGACCGCTTGCCTAACATACTGTTGGTCCTCCACATGCTGGGTAAGCAGTGCCGACACGCTGAGGCATTGTCTCTACAAGACCCCTGAAGATATCCTCAAGACCCCTGTTACAGACGTGTAAAGTATTTGGTTTCACTTTATTTTAAGATGTCTCTGTTACAGTGCAATTATGCATTTAAGTACTGTGTAGTAATAATTACATATAACTACATGTACTTACTATAGGAATAGGGTTGGTTTTGGTTTGGTTTAGTGTTAGTTGCTTGTAGTTATGGATAATTTATAGTTAATACAACAGTAACAAACATGTGACAAGGACACTAAAATGAAGCGTTACCAAGTATTTGAGTAATTAGTTACTGTACTTAAGTATCTTTTTGGCTACTTTGTAGTATCAAAGATAATAGGAACTTTTACTCTCTCTCTTTACTCGCTACATTTTTGAACATGTAAATTTACTTTTTACTCCAATACATTTGTGCTGAGTAATGCAGTCACACATTACATTTTGCATGGCACCTAACTTTTTATGCAGCAGTTTCTGCTATAAAGAACTGATATTGCCATAGGACATTAAATGTACTAGATCTTTTGCGTTTTGCCCTTACTCGCTCAAAATTGTCAACAAGGCTACTTTACGTAAATCCGATTGCATTAGTAGATAGTTGCTGAATCGAAGGTGTTTGGTTTATGAGAGGAGGTCATGACTGCAGCCGCTGTTGATGCCAAAACCAGTACAGTACAAGTAGGCTTTGACTATTTAATTTTAATTAACATATTTTACTTATTTTATTTATCTGCTATATTGACTAGACCTTTTTGAAGGGTGTTGGTTGAGCTTAACTGAGACTTGAGAGTTTGTAGATGTTTAAGAGGCTGTTGTGTCGACCTTGATTTATTGCAATATTGAGGTGTTCGGTTTTATTTTGATTTTAGAAAATAAACATGATTTCTCATCTAACAATCAATTGTTTCTTATTTTCAATGGCATGTCTCTCAAGTGTTGGGGACTGGATCATCTTTAAGCCTACATTTAGTCTAAGTAAAATACTTCAGATACTAGAAGACTTTTACTCAAGTCGTATTGGAATTGATGACTTGTAATTGGTGACTTGAGTCATTTTCGCTGTCAGATATCTGTACTTTTACTCAAGTGTGGTTACTCTTTACACCTCCGTCCTGTTGTATCAGGTATCAAGATGTTAGCAGCAGATCCTTCAAGCCCTGTAGGTCGAATTTGTCAGCCCAGCACATCCCACAGGTGCTCAGTTGAATTAAGGCCAACTTAAGGCCAGGGCAACACCTTGAACTCTTCATCATGTTGCTCAAGCTATTACTGAACAGTGAGTGCAGTGTGGCAGGGTGCATTATCCTTCTGAAAGAGGCCACTTCCACCAGTGAACACCATTGTCATGAAGGGGTGTAGCTGCTCTGCAACAATGTTTAGGTAGGTGGCAAGTCGAATTCATGTCCACATGAATGGCTGGCCCCAGGGTTTCCTAGAAGAACATTCCCCAGAACATCACACTCCCTCCACCGGCTTGTCATCATCCGACAGTGCATCCTGATGCCATCACTTCCCCAGGTAAACGTTGTACACGTACATGGCTGTCCAAGTGGTGTAAAAGATAATGGGACTCATCGGACCAGGTGACTTTCTTCCACTGCTCCAAGGTTCAGTTCCAATGCTTGGTACCCATTGTAAGTCATCATAGGCACTCTGATTGGTCTGCAGCTACGCAGCCCCATACCCAGCAGAGTGCGATGCGCTATGTCGTGACGCTTTCCTCCCGTAACCATCATTACAATTTTTTTGTGACTTGAGCCACAGTAAAACTTCTTTTGGCTCGGACCAGATGGTATAGCCTTCATTGCCCTCATGCAAGGATTATCCTTGGGCGCTCAACACCATGTCGTTGAGATGTGGTTTGTCCTTCCTCAGACCACTGTTGGTAATTTCTCACCACTGCTGAGTGGAAACAGCCCACAAGCCTTGCTCTTTCAGAGGTACTCAGACCCAGTCGCCTTGCCATAACGATTTGGCCCTTGTCAAAGATGTTCAGATCTTTATTCCTGCCCATTTTTCCTGCACCCAACACATTGATTATGATAACTGATTTATTTGTTTACCATCTAATCTTCCGAGACCTTAATATGTGGCCTTGTTAGGAGATTAGCAATGATATTTACTTCACCTGTGACTGGTCATAATGTTTTGGCTCATCGGTGTCTTTATACAGAACGTTCCCGCTCCCATCGGCACTTTTATGGGATTGCGGTCTCGTGCTAATTTGCTCTGTTTAGTAAATCTGGCGCTTGGTGAGCATAAGAAGAGACTTCTTTCAATAACATTTAACGGCAGGTGATGCCAGTGGTGTTACTCCATAGAGGTCAGTGCATTAGGTATCGTTCACACGAGTCAACTCCAGTTAATTTTAGTATGTAACCCAATAATGTTGATAAAACCATTTTAGAAAAGAAAAAAAAAGAAAGCTCATGACATTTTCGTAGTCTTGATTGATTTTGAAAAGTTACTGTTGTTTTTAAGTGTTTCTTGAGCCCAAGGCTTCTCAAGCATCTGATTGCTGTCGTCAGACACAGCCTCCATGACACAAACAGCACTTAGGAAAGGTCAACCATGCCTGCAGACAGCTATAAACACTGTAATAGAGCAGCCGCATTCCTTCATCTCTCTCTTTCTCTCTGCCCCTCCTCCTCCATGTCTCCTAATGTGCATTTGTTTCAGAGCAGCATGAGCGTGGGATTGTGGGATGGGATTAGATGATCTCTTTTGCTCCGTTTGGTGGAATCCCTCCCTTTTCTTTTTAGCTGTTTTACTCCAATGCACTCTCTCTCTGTCTCTCTCACTATCCGTCCATCTATCAGAGAAGATTCATGGCCTAACCAGGCTCAGTAAACGAGTCTGACAGTCGTGCCCACAAGCCATAATTTTAAAAATGACAAGTGTGAGGCGCCATGAAATTATCAATGTCAGCCAGCAGGCATCCACCACTCAGGGTTAAAAGAGATTTGATCTTCTCTTTCTCTTCTTCTGCGTCCTTTCTACATCCTCTGACTTTCCTGAACTATTTCATCATTTCTTTCCACCACTCAGCATCCTCTGCTCCTTTCCTTTTATCTCTCTCTTTCTTTCTTTCTCTGTCTCTTTCAGTAAATATTTAGGGACGTGTGCTGATTTTGGCAGTTGAGTAGGTGTGTCTGAGTCATTCTGCTGCCAGACCTTTATGAGTCCTACATATGTATGGACACACACACACACTCACCTCCAGACATGTTTTAGTGATTTTATTCCCATTTTGTGGCTGAAAGGTTTTCTTGTCTACTTTGTGGGGGGATGTTAACGATGTTGGCATGCCACTTAAAATATAATGATCAATGATCAATTTATTCATTCAAAAGTAAACATAAATAAATCACAAACTGATAAAAAAAAATGAGGTGAAACAAATTCAAATGTTTAAATATAGACATAAAATAGTGCATTTATTCATTTTTAAAATGCACCTTTTAAATAGCACTTTTCTTTATCCAGTGTAACTATTGCATTTACCCCCCCCCCTTTTTTACATTTTAACTAAATTTTTAAACATAGATGAAATAAACATGAAATAAAAAAAATTCTATTTATAATACCAAGTTCTATCTATTCTATTAAACTCTAGATGGCCGTGGCTGATTGGTCCTTAACACAACCTGATGATATTTAAAGCTGGATGGTTCCTGTTGCATCTGTAGCCAATAAGCTTGCTGCTCAACATTTAAATAGCTGGTTATCATTCACTATAGCAATTTGCTCCACATGTTTCTGAAACTCTCCACCTTCCCCAGCTCCACCTTTCTGGATCTTCTACGGATAATTATTTAAATGCTGTTTGTGCAGAAGCAGAATGTCTTACATTTTCACAGCTGTGTATGTATTGACTGTATCAAGTTCCTGTCTTTGCTCTGCCGCAGTAGCAGAAAAGTCCTTTTTTTTTTAATTCAAACCTTTTATTATTAATTTCTTTTATTTTTAAGTGGTACATGTACATACATTGTAGACTCTTTTAATGCAAACACTCATCCTTTCAAATAAGGGTCATTTATAGATCACGTCTTATTCACAAAGGTCAGAACTGTTTGCCTTGCAGGTTGATACAATATAGAAAGTGTATGAGAATAAACAGCACTTTTCGCAAACTTCAGACTTTCATCATTGATTTCTGTGTTTGTAGGTCTCGAATTCGCCTACTCCGCAGCCCCGCGCTCCATGCAGAGCGCTATAATGGGCCTGTTCTTCTTCTTCTCCGGCATCGGCTCCTTTGTGGGATCTGGACTTCTTGCTATCGTCTCTCTCAAAGCCATTGGCTGGATGTCCTCGCATAAAGACTTCGGTAAGACGTGTTAGAATGTAGAACAAGATATGTGAATAGCACTGCACAGCATAAGGTCTGGGATGAAACAGATGTAGCTTGCCTAGCTTTTGAATGGTGTGTCTGTTGGAATGAGTGTGTGCATGAATATAAATGTGAGTGTGTGTGTGTGTGGGTGGGTCAGACTTTCCCTGCATTGAGGGGACCAAATGTTCCTATGATCGTTAAACCTAAAAATGGCTACATTGTGGGAACCTGTGGGGGAAAGGGCTTGATAAGCCTACTTAATTATGACTTGATGAAAATGTAAAATGCAGAAAGGTTTGTGAAAGGGCCAGAGGGTATAGAACATATATTTAGCTTAGTATAAACACTATTAAAGTCAACATAAATCCCTATTTCAGCAGCTTGGGTTTTTAAGAAACACACCTTTAATGCAATCATCATTTTGTAAGCTGACTGATTTGAAATATCCTGAAAATCAATGACTTTTATGTTCCATCTTGATGAATGAAATCGATGATGAGAGATGGTCGCTGATCAGCATTCTGTGTAAATGCGATTTATTGTAATTATGCCAAGAGGAAGAGAGGTCGTACCTTTCAGCTCACGGTTGTGTCAGAGATGAAGTGACGAGGAGAGCACATGTGCTTGATGGATGATGTGTATTTTATGAGTGCGTGTCCACGTACAAAGGCTTGAGCGTATTCATTAGTAGGAGTGTGTAGGAGAATCAGTTATACAGAGGATCAGCATACAGATACAGAGTGTCCCTTTTTTTATATTTCTGCTTCAATCTTTTTAGAAGACCATCCTAAACTAGTTCACACAGCAGTTATTGTGATATATCCAGTGACATATACATTATTAACTGAAAATATTGCTTAGCCTGCTGCAGTGCTACTTCAAGATTAAGATTTCTCTGTATTGGACCAGTTTCCAACTTCAAATTGGTTTTAGATTCTGAAACTTTATCATGCATGGAGATGAAATCAATATGAACCTATCTTTTTTTTTTTCCTCAAATGAATGTCCCCACTCTTTCTGTGCATTCGTCGTCAATACATGTTGTTATTTTAGAAAAATAGTTTTCATAATCTTTCAACATGTAATAATATAGTATCTCTGAAAAGTGAAAAAGAATTATCAACCAATAATATCACAGCCTATGTTTCACTCCCACCCACTTTTTAGCATCCAGTCAAATCCAGATGAAGTAAATCAAGTCCTGTCCTACATTTTCCACTGAATAGTCTGTTTCACTCATAAATGTGTCACATTATGTTACGTGTGTTGGATGTTACATGCAGTTTTATGTTGTCTTGGCACATTTGAGTAAAGTAAACTTTGAAGTAGAGAAAGAAAGCCCCACCTGAGTGCCAGGTCTGGTATTATGAATGTGCATGCTAATTGATGGTCATGTCAGGCTTACACCAGAATCGGTTTGTAAATCTGTCACAGGGAGGACGATGAATAGCACAAAGGAGACAGTAGATGGATGTGATTTCCATCGCAATGACAGTTCAATGGTCCAGATGTACTCCCACTCATTCTGTGTATCTGAGGCAAATGAACAATTTACCCACAAACTACTTCAGCACCTATTAATACAGCACACCCAGACAGGTGTGAGGCATTTCTGCTAATGGAAGCAGTGAGAGTGCATGTACTTCAAATCTGTCCCTCTTTGCTCTTTTTGTTTGGCAAGCATCACTGGGATATTAGAGTGGGCCTTAATATGAATTATATGACACATTGCTATTTTTTGATTTTCTTGCGACATTTATAGTAGAGAGAGGAAACGATAAGAAGTTGAAGAAACAGAGCTGACTGTGAAAGAACGGTTTGACTCAAAAACCCATGCTTTAAAAAGAATAAGTGTTGCGTTCATGCCATATCGTAATCACGGTAATTTCGAGATAACGACACATGACACTCTACTCTGAGCTTTTAACATCCTCGGACTGGGAATTATGCGTTTCTATGGCAACATTATCAATCCCCAAATGAGTCTGCCATGGTCACATGGTACAAGACGGAACTCTCTGAAAATTCCCAATGTCCAACGTTTTTTACAAGTTGGAATCTCATAATTACCGTAATTACGACATGGTGTGAATGCACCTAATGGCCACGTTCACACAGCAGCAGAATGCAGTTGCCAGTCCTTCTGTTTGAGTTCGTATTAGCGTTACATTCACATACAGTTCAGTTATTTACGGTAGTGACAACCGTATTCTTTAACTGATTTCCCACCTGTTACTTTTCAGGACTCAAAACCGCATTCTCGGATAATCTACACTGTATGAACGGGACAACTAGTTTTCTGTCACGTCATACAGTGCGAGAGAGCCGCTCTGCGCTGCGCAAAAGTGTGTCTGCCGTGTGCTGCAGGTTTTTGCTTGTGGTGTCGCCTTCAGTAACTTTGTTTCATTTGAAGGATTTAGTTCTAGTCACTGTTCTCCAACGGAGCTGCTCTCGCAGTTTTGTATTCTGGGTGCTCTCCAACCAGATATAAAAGCTGTTGTTGATTAATGAGGATTTGACGGATGAACTCGCTGATCAATTGGACTCTTGTCAAATAAAACGTGACGAGACTTTTCAGTTTCATGCATGTCGCCATCTTTGATATTACTTTGGTCACTGGTAAGAGAATATGGGCTTGACCCCTGTCATACGGACAGTAATCGAGATGCTACTGTTTTTTGAATGGGACATTTTGAGACCCACATAGTCTTTATATGTGTAATGCATTGTATTTTTTCTTTTTCCCTATTTGCTATAGTAGAGAGAGAGAACAGGAAATTATGAAGATAATCGATTCTATTCTTTCCAGCCAGGCTTGAACCAGCGATTTCCATTTGAGCACCACAGAACTTTTTGCACCTTTTGGGGGTTGTAGAGACCAGAGAGAGGAGGGGAAATTATTATTTATGGAGAAATGGAAGAAGCAGATTAGGAATATGATGCAATTAGACTCCAACCCATTGGAGTATTTTTCATTTTTGCCACTTTTAGTGATAATAGAGAGGCGAGAGTTATGAGAAGTCGTTGAAGGAACAGAACTAAGATATGCAGACTCGAACCTGGAATGTCTAGTTCAGCACCACAGACCAAATTTCCTCTTTTCAGACACTTATATTAATAGTAAAGATGTAAAGGATATCACTTAAAAATAGTTAACCCTGAGTGATTCTAAACCTAGGGTGAACTCAATCCTGGGTTATCTTGTTTCACGTTTCACATTGCTGATACTGTTTTCTGGGTAAACAATTAATCCTAGGTGTACATTCCTAAATCCTGAACATTATAAAATTAAAAATAAAACTCTTCTTAACTCCAATTGACACGTTTTCTGTAACCATTTGACAATTCTCCCCCTCAAAAAGCTTATACTGCTGTTTATACGACACGCTGTGTTTCTATGACTGTCCAAAGCCTGTAAATATGAGGCACTCGATTGGGTGTCTGTTGCTAAGCATCTAGCCGGAATATTCTAACTCCACATTGTTTCGAACGTTTACTTTTTCCATATGGGCTCAACACCGCAAAAGCGGTGCTAACTCTGCTCCGGAGCAGGGTTCCATAACCCCAGGTAAAAAGCAGTGCTACCCCCCTTCTAGATTACAAGTGTAAAATGTTTCTCTACCCAGGGTTAAAAGCGGTGTTTAGAACAACAATAACCTGGGGATAAGCATAGTGTGAAAAGTCCTACAGTCACTAGTCAGCATGTGTGTTAGCTGCTTGACTCCATCATAATTAAATTCTTTCTATCTGTCCACTCCTCCCCAAACTGAAGAAGAAAAGACACCTACAGACTATCACATACTTGTGAAATCTGAATTAGATGCCCAGGATGACTTTGTGTCAAAACAACAGGAAGGATCGGTCCGGGTTTCATGTTGTTGTTTTTTATTCTTGGCCAGCAGCATAATGTTATTCTTTATCTCTGCTGGTTACTCCATTACTGCTCTCTCTCCCCGTTTCCTGTGGTGTTGGACTCTGCAGGAAATGAAGAGAGAGAGGGAATTATGCAGCGTTGAGTAGAGAACTTTCAAAGTGTATGTACACACAGACGCCATCCAAGCCTGTGGCGCGCCTGCGGATGCATATACAGACTCCAACTTTTATAGGATCGGACGCCCAGGTATTAATCACTAGCTGCAGGGCCTGATTACCCAGCATTCAGCTCCGTAACACTCTCTAGCACTTATTTTCACAAATTTGAGCATCTTCCCAGAATACCATTTAGCAGATCAAACCTACCTCTCAGGTCGCTTGCGAGGGTGAGCTCGGCACGCTCTCTTACTTAAAATCCTACAACACTTGATGATAACCTTTGTAAAAGTGGAGGCAGTCAGCCCACAGGGCTATTGGCTACCGCTCGCACAACGTTACTGGATCACTTATCGCACTGATCACCAGAGAGCATCCATGGTCCCCATAGGCTAGCAGGTATATCTGCAGCTTGTTGTACATCTATGCTAATACTTTGCTTCAAATAGAAATGGGAAAGGCAAAGGAAAGGCACCATCCATTTTCTCCTTTCATCTATTTTTTTTATTTTTTTACTTATTTTTTTTTGTAGTGTTGGAACTTTACATATCACGCTGAGACAGTTCTAGCTGTTAGACAGTTTGCATGATAAGTCTCTTTCGGGGATGTTTTATTTTTTTAATTTATGCATTTTTCATGCCGCACAACTTGTGCTGCTTTCTTTGAGTGTCTCGGACCATGTGTACTGTTTTTAAAATGTAAAGTTAAAATACATTTTTAAAAACACATCTCAAGACCCTTCAATTCTGTCCCATTCTGTTGATCTCCTTGAATCTTATCCTTGTAAAAATCCCCGAAGAAATCTGGTTAAGGTCAAGTAAACCTGACACAGCATAGCAGAGGTCTTCCTAAAGATGAATCAACTAGCCATTCATGAAAACCACCTGTTTATTTTTGATAAGATCTAACTGATGTAAAAATCTAGTTCCTTATCACTCCAAATATTATTTATTCTGTCTAAATATTCCTTAAATTCCCAAATCTATCTCATCCCAAATCCCAAGTTTTGCATAGGCAAACATTACTTATTGGCTTTTTCTTTAGAAATGTAAATTCTAGTTCCTTTTATAGGGCATTTGGGAGCAGACGTCACAGTTTCCGCACTGCTGTCGTGCGTGCGACGTGGTGACAGAAAAACAGTGGTAACAAGTGGAGGAAAACGGGCACGATACGCAGAATAAGAGATGTCTTATTGTGGCTTTGGATGTCAGAATCGCAATGTAAAAAAAAGAGACGTATTCATTTTTACAGAATACCGTCATCGAAGTAGACCTTTTAAGCCAAACACAGACTGATGAAACCTGCGATGATTAGTCTACTATTAAAGCATGAATTAGATGTAAGCAAGAGATCTACATAATATTATATGCAGTTCATAGGGGTCATAATGAATTAGCCCTACAGTTACAACATGAAATAACAAATTTAGAGTAAAAAAGGCAGAATATCGAGTTTATATCTCGCAATTCTGATATTTCGTACTTTTTGTCCCAAGTTTTGTTTTGGCACTTCAACACTACTAATTTCTTTTTCTTTAAAAAGAAAAAAAGAAGTTATTTCTTTATTAATGCCAATGATTTTTTTTTCATTCTCATATTGTGATTCGACAACAGTCAAGTGTCAACTGGGATTTTGTCGTGAAGAAGTTACAGGATGTTGTGTTGTAGATTTGCCCTTTTCAACAAACTTTCATAACGGGACTTTTGCTCTATTTCCCAGAAGTTTTATTACTTTTTTCCAACCTATGATGCAGGCTTTGATAAGTATTTTCAAAGACAGTTTACCCTCATCCTTTATGACTGCAGGTGTCACCAGGCACGGCTTTGCTTCACGGTATTGGTGAAATGAGTTCTTTCAAATCTTTTCTCTGGACACCCAGGGAGCTCCTCCGTTTTTCTTTTTTTTCCTCGAGGTGAACCTCGACGTGCGAGTCTGTCAGATCTCAGGTCAGCTTTAAAACATGCAAAGAACCACGGGGCCTGCAGACATGACCCTCTCCTCCTGGTCTAGAATCTGCCACTTACAGAAATGTCAATGTTTTAATCGAGGCCAAGAGTCTCAGGGAAGGAGAAGGTGTGTTCGCTGAATTTGACAAAAGGAAAGAAAGGTGTCTTTCAAAGGAGTGCGTACAAAGGAATATGAGTGAGAACAAGGAGATGATTGTGAAACATGTTTGTGTCAGCTTCATTCTGTACCATGGCCTCGAGTCCGTTACCAATGGCCTTATATGTATACAACCATTCAAAAGTTTGGGGTTAGTAGGATTTATTTTATGTTTTTGAAAGAAACGTCTTTAGAAGTCTCTTGAAGTATCAACCAATCACTCAATTTATTTCATTAAAAGTACATTGATATTCTGAAATATTATTACAATTTAAAATGATTTAAAATACAATTTATGATCCTTCAGTCAATTTACGTCAATTTACACCGACGCTGACCATCACAGACGATCACCAGATTACAGTACGTCACTTCTCAGACATTCAACATGTTCAATTGGTGAAAACGATCTCCGACAGATGCCAACAGACAGCGACGTAACACATTGATCTGACAAAACCCGACAAAGTGCCTGTTGTCATCTGTCGCCTTCTGTCAGTGCAGTGTGTATTGGCCTAAACGTTTCTTATTATTACAGTGTCAACATCGCGAACAGTTGTGCTGCTTACAGTTTTCATGAAAACCATTATACTTTTATCAGGATTCTTTGATGAATGGAAAGATCAAAGGAACAGCATTTATTGGAAATAGAAAACCTTTTTGATCATTATAACGCAACCTTGCTTATATTATAGTATTTGTGTTACTATTTGACTTGGATGACAAAGCCATTTTGTTTGTTTGCATTATGCAAGTACCGTTTATTCACTGCTCCCAGAGATCCCCATAGACAAGAGAGCCATAAAATATGAACATCTCTGCGTTTGCAGACCCTGACAAATGGCATTGAACTCTGTGTGCTGACTCGTGTAATCTGCTGTAGAAAAGCCGTCAAGGCATCAGGAGGAGTAGCGCTGAAATATTGTTGTTGGGATTGACACACACGAATAGAGCCAAGAGGGGAAAGGGTTCTTGTGATCTGAGCATCATGCTTATTTGTTAGGACATGTTTCCGTGTGTCAAAAGCAAAGATATTTGCTCTGACCTCAGTCTGTCTCCCTGCGTAATCTGTTCTTGTCAGAGAGACACACTTATCAAAGATATTGACTTAAGCTGCTCAAAATTCAGCTTTGCCATCACAAGTATGAATTACATTTTAAAATATATTAAAATAGAAAAGTTATTTTAAATTGTAGTAATATTTTACAATGTTACCGTTTTACCATTTTTTTTTTTTTTTTTTTTTAGCAAATAATTGCAGCATTGGTGAGAATAAGAGACTTCAATTCAGTGACTAAATGACCCTATTGTTATTCTACTAGAAGTTTTTTCAATGTAACAAAAGTGATGCATTGAATAGGTTTGGCATACAGAACAGCCAATCAATTGAAACTGAAATGTAAAGTAAATAGGTTCTTGTTGTCCTTTTCTTCTCCGGTGACTCCCTCCATGATTCCACCTAAATAAATCAAGCTGCACTTTTTCAATCTCTATAGTTCTGTCTCAGACTGCCAAACATTTATGTGGCTGGTTAATGTCTTTTATGGGCAGCTCTTGTTTTGTCTTTTGTGGACGTAATTGGAAAGTATTTGGCAGCCTGTTGTCTCTAATGAGGAGTGTGTGGCCAGCAAAAGCTTTGACAAATAAATGAAGACAAATCAGAACAAAACGAACTAGGCACTTCCATCTCTGTACTTCCAACAAAAAAAGGACTTTATGGACTTATGAGTGTATTTGCTGTGTATAATAATCTATGATTTATGATCTCTGTTGTATGATCTGCGTGCTCATGATCACCATTCAGTTACATTGTATGTAAAAATTGCAACGTGAGAGTTTGAGTTTAGAATAACATAAGGGAGTGAGCTGTCTGTTTAAATGCTAGAAGAGTTAAACCTCTAAAAGTTTCTAAAACTAAAATGTCTAAAAGTTAAAATCACGATTTTTCTTCTAACGAATATTTCTTTTCTCTCTTCCTGTCTCTATCCATGCCTCTACGTTAATTAAAGCAACATCTGTCCCCTCAGTCTGCAATGTGTTTGGAGAGTTTATTGATCAGCAGACAAACTTCCTCCTCAAAGCTTATGGCTGCCCTGCTGAGCACATTGTTTTACTTCTGCAGTAGGCCTATGTATTATTCAGCAGGAATGAGGAAGCATTGCAGACAATCCCTGAACTCTCAGGTCAAGTGCACCACAAGTCTGTCTGTGTGTGCTGGCCAATCTGTGTTGGACAATAGAAAGTAATAGTGGTAGGGTTTTGAGTGGAAGAGCTTTTTCTGTGTCTAGAGAGAAAATGAGCATTGAGGGACAAATCGGTGGAAATGCATGGTTAAAAGAATAGAGCTGTGTATTTTTATTATTATTATTTTTTGGAGCTATGAGGTTTTTAATCAATGGTTTGCGATTGTGTTGAAGCTGTCAGGCTCCATTATATCAGATTACTTTTTAAATAAAAGTGTTTAACAGTTATTTTCTAAATCTCTAGAAATTTCCTCCAATCAGAGACCCTGTTTCCACCTGTTATCTATGCCGTTTGGTCGATCGGATCACAAGTGAATGACGCTAAATACAGGTGTAAATGAGGTGTGACATGTTTTGAGCTTGTCGAAAATACATTCGACCAGATTGCTTTTCACACTCATGTTGGCACTAAAGGCCGTCTACTCTCTTAACACGTAAACGTATGGAAAGCGCGTGAGCCAGATAAGATTTAAACAAATTTGGTTTAAAGATGAAAAACATACAATGCACAATGTTCTCTCACCATTTCTAACACACACTCATCGCATTCAGATCACAAAGATCATGCTCTCCGTATGTGTTTCCATCGTCTCCACGCGAAAGTGGACAAAAGAGAACGATTAAAATACCACGTGTAAACTGGTATGTGTCCTTCGTCCACTTGTGATCCAATCAAACAAAATGAATCTTAATACCGGGTTGAAACAGGGCCAGAGAATCACAACAAAAATTTTTAGTGCCCACCCTCTCTCATGAAGCACTGCGAAGGATGTATATGTACAGTATGTATGTACAGGTTTGGTTATACTTGTGAGGCCAAATGTCCTCACTTTTAGAGCGAAACATTATTACATTTTACTGGTGCTTCAGGGGATTGTAGTTCTTTCCCTCATTAAAGTCGATAAGTACACAGTTTTGAACTTTTGACTTTAAGTGGGAAGTCAAATTTAAATACATTTAATGTGAATCACCCCGTACCTCTTTAACAAAGACTTTTAAAACATCCATTTGGGAAAAATGAATGAGAACAATGCTTCTGTCGCACTCTTATGTCTGACACGTAGGGTTCCTGTTTGGAAGCAGTCATCGGTTTCCATGCAGAATGAAAAATTGTAGCTGTTGGGTTTTACTCGCTGATAAAACATAGTTGCACATGACATTGGGTATTAACCTTATTACATTAAGCATAACCAGAGTAAGACTGCATATACATTCATACATATCTGCTAACCTTTCTTTGGGATTCCCTGTCTCTCTTGCTTTGCCTTCTCCTCTGATCCCCCCCCCCCCCCTTCCTCCACTCTTTTAACATGGATAAAAGGTCTCAGTTGATTAATTTGAAAGACTGCTTAGGCCTGGTGACTTAATGGAGCTGCCACATGCTGTGTTGTGTTGGCCAGGTTCATTCCTTTACATCTCCCTTTGCTCCTCCATCTTTAATTCTCCTGCTTCACCAATTACCCCTGATAAGCCCTCACATGTGACAGGAATACCCTTTTGAAGCACACATGATAAATACCAATATTTGTTAAATGAACACAAAGAGCATCATGTAAGTCACACGGGATGACATGCCAAGGAAAGGTTAATAAAATCGTTACATGATGGAATGCAGAGGGCCTGCAGAAAGACAAATACAGTTGCCGGCCCTCATAGAGTGAGACTTCCAGGTGCCTGCTGTTATCTTGGTGGAGCTGCCATATAAGACTGAATGTGCAATGTATCGTGAAATGAGGGCATGTAGACCTTAACGCTGGAGAGCAAATGATACAACTGAGTTGGGGCTACAGTATGGGATATGGAAAATACCAGTCAAAGGTATTATTCTAAAATAAGTTAAAATATGTAATTAATGTAGTAATCTACCAACAATGTATTTATTTCCTCTTCCTCCTCCTATGTTTTTATTAATATAAAATAAAATTTGCATATACAATGTGTTATAATTATTAATGCATTTATTTGCATGCAGAGGAACGTGCAGAATTGAGTTTTGAGGATTTACAGGATTTTGATCAAACTGTTTCTTCTTGGGGCAAGATCTACAACGTTTTGTATCCTACAACTTTCTCTGATCCTACCTTTCCTTACTGCTTTTCCTGTTTGAGATTCACATCAGGAACATGCAGTTGTGCTCCAGCAATGTTTATTTTTCCATTACCGCCCAAACGCCACCAAATCTGAGACAGCTGCCACTTTCCTGTGGGAAGTGCTAGCAATCTCCCCCAAGTGTGTCGCCGTGATATATCTCCCACTCCGTCCTTTGACTGAGTATTCTTTACGGCCTTGTCTTTCAGGGAGCACCTCCACATCCTGCCAAGAGCTGCTGTTAAATCATGTCATCTCCCAGAAGCATAGGAAGAACAGGCGCGTCACCCGCCAACGCAAAGCACTGTGGGGGGAACAAACTTAACAAAATAGGACTCAATATTTTACTCTTCTTATTTCCATGAGTTGGGATAGTCTCTGGTGTGAATGGGGACCATTTGTGGGTATTGATTGTTGGTTTGCTCTTAGCTCTACTCTGGCATGTGGGTATTGTAAATGCAGCATTTTCCGCAGACAGGGGCATTTGTTTCCCCTTGCTGGAGGGCAGTAAGATCCAGAGCTCTATTGCTCTCTCAGTCAAACTGTCCCCCTGCTTGTAACACTTGTTGTCATTGGGGAGCGCCTGCCGTTATAGAGTATATTAAAGCAGCAGAGAAATTGATCAAGAGGTTGTTGTAGCCATAACACGGCTTGCTACTTTTATTGGACTGAGACCGTGAAGAGGAAGGAGGGAAATTATTGGGGATTGAGACAGGGATAGGATAGGGTCTGATTGGATTCAAACCTGTGTGAACATCTCAACATTTGCGGTAAACACAAAGCCATGGCTCTGAAAGTTCTTACGACTTTTCTACAATTGGCGCTGTCAAAAAGACTTCAGACCATCCAAGACTAGGGCCCTATCCCAATTCTGCACTCCGTGTCTTGCATTTGTCCAGTTCAGTAGCATAGTGATGTAGGGTTGGTGAGTAATGAAATGCATGCAACTTAGTTACGTATTTAAAATGAGAAATTTGAGTAGCTTTATTTCATTAGTTACATTTTAAATGTGTGGTAATCAAATAACAGGTATTTACAAAAAGGGGCTCATAAAAATTAGCGTTACTTATTCTCGACAGTAATAAATAAAAATATTTTACATACTCAACAAGAAAAATGTCCTGTCATTACTATTATTTCACAATTCTGACTTCTTTTTCTCAGAATTCTACATTTTATAAAGTCAGAATTGTGTGATGATAACTTGCAATTCTGACTTTTTTCTGGAAAATTGCAAGTTTATATCTCAGAATTCGGACTTTTCTCAATATTGCGAGTTTATATCACTCAGTTCTGACTTCATAACTTACAATTGCAACTTTGTCAGGTAATTCTGAGAAAAAAGTAAGAATTGTGAGAGAAAAACTCACAATTACCTTTTTTTTGTGTTACATATTAGTATTCTAAAGTATTTAGATTTACATACAAAACTTGGGTAATCTAACGAAATGCGTTACAAAACACTTTTTAAAGCATGTATTTGGTAATATGTAGTGAAATACATTTTAAAAGTAACCTACCCAGCCCTGGATGTAGTGCTTTTTAGAAATTTGCAAAGTAATCTAAAACTACCCTGGTGTATCTTTGAAGAGCTGACAGTGCACTCTATGGGATGATGCTCAAACCTGCACAGTTTGGATGTCTACCTCATCTAACTCATTCAGCTCATTAGTAGAGATTGCAAGACTCTATTTGAGTGTGTTCAGTCGGGCAGACATGCAAAATGTTCATTGGTGGGGGTCCCCAGGACAGGTTTGAGAAGCACCGCTCTATGGCAAGGCTGCAGGATGGACATCTGTACCATATGGTTACATGACTCATGAACTTGCTTGAGTTGAAGGAATGAGATCTCTGAGGGCATCTGAAGTCTTTCAGCTCTTGCTCTGTACATGGTGATTAATCAAATGTTGTCTTCTGGATCTTAATTTTGCACATATTTGGGATGACAATGCATTGCATCTCCATACTGTTATGAATCGGTGTCTTCAACTGCCTCATCTCAATTAGTTCTCATCTTCTGGCAGTAATGTTCTTTGAGCCCGTGGAAAATTATCTCATGGAGTTGCTCAGGATGTTCCTCAAGGGTCAGCTAAGGGTCAGCGGATCTTTTTCTTTCCTTCAGTTGGATGCTACACAAAGGCTTTATCTTGTTTGGATCTAACGACATATTCAAACTAAAGTAGAATCCTCTCTAAAGTGTACCTTGTTCTAATCAATGACCCTATTTCAGCAAGATGTGTGCATGTGAATACATCTATTTAAATGCTAATGCATTCCTACGGAAATACGTTTTTGGTCGTCGTAATGGGTAATGCTAAGCAGCGCTACAGGGGCCCTGCTTTAGCCGCTCTGAAACACTCATGAGAGTTGACAGTCCCTTCGCGGAACTACTTATTAAGAGTTTCTCTTTGATGGTCCTCAACCCTGGAGGTTTGACCACCTCTTCTGAACAGATCAGAAGTGTTAAGCAGCTTTTTCCTCAGCTCAGAGAGAGAGAGCGAGAGGCTCAGACTTGTGGTTCATAATACAGGAAACATTAAATTCAACCCTCTACTTACGCTAAACTCTGTACACAAACACACAGAATCAGTTCGCAAATACTACACACAGTCATCATCCATGTCTATAATGGCCCTGAGCAGTCAGAGGAACAACAGGAGAGTTAGTTTAGGGCTCAGAGTCTGTAATGCCCACAGAATCAGAGCGAGTGTGCTTCACTTAAGCTCCTGAGATGTTGAATTATAGGCTGTTCCTTCATCCTGTGAAGATGTGGCTTTTTGTTTATGGTTCCCCTGTAAGTATTGATGTAAACCCTCTATCTGCTTTCAAGCATTATAAAGAGAGGGGAAATGAAGGAGAGATTGGATGGAGAAGGAATGCTTGTTTAGGTTTTGCTTGAATAAACCAGAGTCAGATGGGTTTGCAGGTTGCAATGGATGCTTACAAGCAGTGCGGACCGACATGCTATCAGTTAAAGCTCTTTGCCGCTGTAGGATAGTATGAAGGGAGCAGATTGCCTGCTCGCTCCGTTGCTTTCGGGGATCCAACAAGCACAAACATATGCTTTTTACTTTCTTTTGACACATGAATGCAGCATGTACACAGATGTTCAGTTTCTCTTCATCTACCTGTACACACATGCCTTTATAATTAATCAGAAATCTCTCCGCTGATCAAGTGAACAAAGGAAAAATGTTTTGTATCAGTTAATGAAAACATATTACAGTATTCTTTATTTTTTAATGATAACAATACATTGTTTTACTTTACGATCAGTGTTGGGTGTAATGCATTACTAAGTTCTATTTATTAATCATGGTTAACCTTAGTTAATGAAAATACAGTTTTTCATTGTTTGTTCATATTTGTTCACAGCGCATTAACTAATGTTTCCAAGATTTTAATAATGTATTGTTAAATGTTGAAATTAACATTAACAAAGATTAATAAGTGCAGTTTGTTATTAGTTCATTACATTTGCATTTAGTCATTTAGCAGATGCTTTTATCCAAAGCGACTTACAAGTGAGGCAATTAGGGGTTAGGTGTCTTGCTCAAGGGCACTTTAGTCATGGTATTGAAGGTGGAGAGAGTGCTGTTCATTCACAATCCCCACTTTCAATTCCTGTCAGCGTGGGAATCGAACCAGCAACCTTCAGGTTACAAGCCCAATTCCCTCACCATTAGGCCATGACTACCCCTAGTTATGTTCATGTAAACTAATGAACCTTATTGTAAAGTGTTACCACAATTCCATTTAAATCAATAGTGGATTCAAAATGTAAAGTCTAAAGACAAAATGTATGTTTGAATGTATCCTCCTCCCTTTAAATACTGGTTAGTTCAAGAATAATTTATGCAATTGTATATTATTTATTTAAAAATTAAAAGAGCAGTTTCAGGTCAATCCTTGATGTGGGATTTAGAAAGTAATTAGTAATAAATAATCTTGTAAATGGGGTTTAATCCATTTCCTGAAAAGCAGCATTTTGCGGCTATATTATTTATTTATTGCAATTATCATCATTAAAAATAATTACAGAAAATGAATATCCTGCCTTGTTTCTGTTTTGTTATTTTTAAAAAAAAAAAGAAGGAAAAAAGATAAAGAAAAGAAAAAGATTCAATACTTTATTGATCAAATGAGAATCATTGATCATTTCAACCGGTACACAGAGATTGTGTGATCTCTGTGCTCAAAAGCGTGTCTGTGGTTGTTATGAAATTTTGGGATTGTGAAATTCACATCAAAGTGAGTTTTTTTTTTCTTCTTCTCCAAACTCTCCTTTGTCTTACATTTTCTTCTCTCTGCAGGTAACATCAACGAGTGCACGCTGAATTACTACTTCTTCCTCCTGGCTGCCATTCAGGGAGTCACACTCCTCATCTTCCTCATTGTGTCTGTGAAGTATGACAAACAGAAGCCCAGAGCAGGGAGCCACAGGGCGTCTCTGACCAACTCATGACCCCCATCATCATCATCATCATCATCATCAGCCATACTCTCACCTTCACCATTCCTCAACCTCCAAACCATGTGCCAAACTTTAAGCCTCTTAGTATTTCAAAAATGAGGTAGGATTTAAAATATTTGACTCAAAACTTGAAGCCCCCTTTGTTTACTACAACTGGCCATCCCGAGACAATTTGAAACGCAAAACTTACGCAGTCATTAACTAAAATATTTTGTATGAAATGTTTGAAAAGGAGGATTGTTCACTCCATCAGCGAACTGGATTATGAACTGCTTGTTTGTTGTAGCTTGAGCAACACTTATTCGCAGTTTGGGATTTTTGTTGTTTTGACTGTCAGTGATATTACTGAGTTCATTTATAAATTGAAGGTGGTTTTTCGATTGTTTACGATAGGTTGTATACCTAATTGCCAATTTAAATTGAATAGTATTTATTGAATATTTTTATTTTATGCTCAACAAGGTAAGACTGTACTCCTGTTCAAATTTATTTAAAATACTCTCTTTTGTGGTACTTTTTAAAAAAAAAAAAAAAAAAAACTATTTTAACAACAAAAAAAATTCAGACACCGTGTATGGTGCATCTTTGGTCACTTTATTCTTTTAAAATTATTTATACATACTAATTGGTTGTATTTTAAGATAGCCCATAAAGTTACTGTCTGAACATCAGCAAAGCAGCTGATAAAAGCTGCAGTGCAAAAGACTTGAACAATGTTAAAAAAAAAAAAATACTCAAATGAATAATTGTGTCCTTAACAGTTTGATTACATTTTTTAACTTTGGTACTAAACCTGTGGCATTACAAGCGTTTCTTACTTTTAGAATTTTTTTCTTATCAGGCATTAGTTCTCCATTAGCTCATTTTTAATGATTTTGATCATCGCCCTGGTTATGTTATGAGTGAATCATCTGAGAAATGATGAACTTGCACAAAGAGTGCTGATATCATGATGCACAACTCCGCTGACGTCTTTACAGCAGGAATATCTCTGCAAATGCAAATGAATACATCTGCATCTTGTTGGTAATGACTCATGATCTTTTTTTAAAGATTGTATGATTTTTTTTGATGAACAACAAACCTCGAGCTCAGATTGTTGTCGCAATGAGGTTATGTCGTGAAATCACATTTGCACTAATCTCTAGTAAACAATAACATTTAGAATTGATGATTTAAAATTTTACTTGCAGGCTTGTGATCGATCCATCACAAAAATGTATACCTCAGCTTCATAATCTCATCATGCCGTAGAGGGAGTCGTGCCTCGTGTCGTTTTTATGCAACGACGACCCTTTTTAGCTGCAGTTTTGCCAACTAATGAACTAAGTCTGCTGTATGACCACAAGCTTAACAAAATAGCAACAACAGTCCCATTATGCTTAATGCGTTGCACTTTTTCAGAAGTTACACCTCGTGCCTTTAATGCCAGAGTTGCTTAACTTGACTGTTGCAACTGAGCATTTTTTTTTTTTTTTGTTCTCATCCGTACATTTTACATTACGTAATGGTCAAAATCATCTTAAATGTGTTTTGGCACAGTATTGACCGTAGAGAAGTTCGAATCTGTGATCAATTTGGAGAAAAAAAAACGCGTGGGCATCATTCATTTTAACCGGGCATAATCAAATAAAGCTTTTTAAGTATGTAAAATGATTGTTTTCCCCAAAGAGTCTGTTATAAATCCAAATGTTCTAAAACACATTTTGAGTTTGTGCAGTGAAAATATACATTGTGATTTTTTTCATGCTTGTTTAAAATGAAATTCTTGTGTTGTTGTTGTTGTTCAATAAAATGCATCTGACCTCTATTGTTTGTGTCTGTGTGAGCAGTTAGAAAGCGAGTCGTCCGTTTATCACAGCTGTCATTTTGCTAGCTCGAGTGCAAACCCTGCGATCTCTCACATTCAACTGCTTTTGTCTGATTTCATCAGATGAGCGTGAAATCAGAACATAATCACTCTTCACCCAAGCATATCTAGACTGACGAGTCGTTTCCTGAGAGTGTGACCGTCAGCGAGCTGTTTGAACTCCACGGCTCTTTCTCTTCCTCTCACTGAGTCACACTGTTGATGCAGCCTATAAATTTCTACCGCCTCCATGTTTTTTACAGTGTTATGCTCTATTAAAAATCAGAAGAGCTGAAGGTGTTGGCACAGTATGTCAATGATGGATGCTTCATGCGATTCTAAGCAAGGTCAGTGTTCCTAAATATGTCCCCTCTTGCCCTGTAAGAGAGGCAGACGTCTTAAAAATGTCAAATATCTTTTTTGAACAGGCTTCTAATGCAGAGCTCTTACTGTTAACAGCTTGTTCACTTTAGCCGTAATGAATTTGATGAACATCACCGAATGTTATTTTACAAAAAAAATGTCATTGCTCACATGTAATAAGAAATGTAAATAAATCAGGTTGCCATAATGCATGAACTATGCGTCATGAATGTGTACATATAGACATGTGATGTGATGTTAGCGTGTTTGACCTGTGCTTCCATCCACACAGTTTATTTGGCATGGCTGACTGCATTTCACACTTGATCTGAGACTGACCTCACAGATCTCTGCATTTACAGTAGAAGTTCTTATGTGTGCACATGCTTGTGAAGCATGAAGCTGCTCTGTGGGATATTGCAAAAGTGAGTATTTTGTGCATACTGGAAGAGGTCAAGAGACGAGTCGGGGTAGAAGTTAGCGGAACATAAATAGGATTTTCTAATTGATCCTAAATCAGTCCTTACAATTGAATTTATGGAAATTAGGATTATCATATTAATAGAATAACTACAATGCAACTGTGGCAGCAAACTAGCAAGCTCCAGCATAATTCCGGCTAAATCTGCAACCCTGTTATTCATTCTGGCACATTTATATCGGCGGCTCTGCCACGAGAGAAACTTCTCAAAACCAGTCGCCTTGACGTCGTCACTGAATTTGCTGTCAGTGTTGTGAAAGTCAATCACGGCGCTGTTGTGTCGAATGCTGGAGGTCGAATCATCGAGGGTGGCATATTTTAGAAAGTAATTATTTACAATTATTTAAGGCTCACGGGGAATGACGATTAAAAAAGTTTTATACATTTTACTTTCCTGAACTGAGGCAACCTCAATGATGTATAGAACAAAATATGGAAAATTATGGATAAAATTATAATAAAATATAACAAAATATGGAATTTACAGCAATATTTTTGCAATCCTGTTGCTCAAAAAAAAAATCCACAATAGCATTTCTTTTACTTTCCAAATGGGTATTTAGTGTTTTTTTTTGTTTGTTTTTTACATCATAATAATAACACTCAGAATGTGAAAAAGTTTGTGGAAACAATAGAAAAAGAATCTGTTGTAAACTTGCTTCTCTTATTCTATAGTCTAAAGTTATTCCAAAAGTCGTTCTAAAAGTCCGGAGCTCACGGGGAGTTTTTCAGAAATGTGCCGGTAGGTGGCAGCACGAGGCTGAGCGAGTCATTTCATCATATTGCTTCGGTTCATTCAGGAACGTCGACGCTGTTTGGCTCAGAGGGAGAGAGACGCTATAACGGTTCAGCTGTGGATTTCTTTGGAATTATTTGAGTAAGTTACTCAATATTAACTTCTTTTTACTGAATATGTTCTGTTTTCTTCCCAAAGCGGTGTCGTACTCGTAATTAGAGAGCTGGTCTAGCCGAGTACACATGTGCGCAGCACCGCTTTGACTACTGGTGCCTCGACACTCTCGCGTTCACATATCGCGCCTAAAGAAGCGTGGAAAGCGCGGCGCGGCGCGTCGCCTCCTCTTTCTTTTTCAGGAGCTCGCGCTTCTGTATCGTCTGTCGTTGCTATGCAACCATGAACATCTTTCTCCACGAGTACGCGGAAGTTTCAATGGATTTCCGTCACCGAAAAGCCCTTGCAGAAGCTCAAGTATAAGATTTATTTATGGAGAAGAAGAAAAACAAACTCCCGCAGTGTTTGGGTGCACCACGGAGAATTTCACAAACTCATCCAAGATCTCCGTCTGCACGATGAGAGATTCAAAGTCTATTTCAGAGTTGACAAGGACCAGTTTGATAATCTTTTAAGGAAAAATTGTCCCAAGCATCTCTAAACGGAGCTTCTGCTGTGAAACCATCTCCGTAGCGCCGGTGCTACACCACATTCTGTGACCGCAGAGGGCGTGGTTATCATTGTGTGCGTCATCTACGCAAATCGCGTAAATTCTGACGATAAAAGACATTCGCACGAGAACGTTTTTTCTGTATGTATATATAATATAAAAAATAATAATAACATATAGAGTATATACACAATATATTATTCGATAAATATTATTCAGAATTGCAAAACAAACAGAAAAAACGATAACGTGAACGCGCGAATGTTTAATGAACAACAATATGATGGAAACACACATTTCTCTGCTACTACTACTACTACTCTGCAAACAATCACATTGCGTTTAATCTGGACAAGCTAATGAGCATTTACGAAGTGAATAACCTGCATTTCTAAACAAGTTTAGAACAGATTTCACCTTTGGCTTATCGTCAGAATTTACGCGATTTGCGTATATGACGCAGCACAATGAGAACCACGCCCTCTGCGCTCACAGAATCTGGTGTAACACCTGTTAAGGTCTAACAGAAATAAAATTACCATAAATCATCATGAATGCGATTTTTTAGTTTTTTCCCCCCGTTCATTCCAACGGTCAGGCATGTACTTATCTTTGAGTCCAGAGAAAATTTAAGTTTTTGATATTAAGATGATCTACTTTTTTAAATATATAATGCATAATGCTAGTAGCCCTAAATTTATTAGTCACATTCTTCCACTTAAGGAAACTTAGAATGAACTATCGCTACTTACCTTAGCCTACTGCATGCAAAATTGCTACAATGTTAATTTAAACATTCAAATTGTATTGGTTTATTAAATATGATACACAAAGCAATAGTAAAGCTGGCTGAAAGGGTTTGTTCCCTGTTTTTTTGTTGTTGTAAACAGTTTCTGTTTTTCCCCATCATGTTGTATCTCATCAGATACAATGGGGGTAAACAGCCAGAACTAGTGTGTTTGGTTAAACTTGTTTATTTGATTTAACTTAAGATGAGTCTCCGTCAGCCCAGAATGCTGACTGGAAATAGACGGAGACTGAACTCGGACACACAGCGCCAGTCGGAGAAACATCTTACGATCATATTGCATTAATATAAATACATTCTGTTCATTGTCGGTTTTCCTAACTGTCAAAAGCAAATGGGTAACTAGCATGGATTAGCTGCGGTCCTTAACCAAAGACTGAAACAAACCAACGCAACCAGAAATATAATTTCGTAACATTCAATATCATCAAACACATTCTCACTTGTGAAATGTAATCCCTTGCTGTCTGGTTTTAAGATTTCTTTCGTTTGAACACCCATACGCAGCACAAAAGTCCGGTATCGTCCATGAATTCAAAAGTACAGGCGGAGTCAGCAGCGTTACTGAGCCACTTCCTGTGACAAGAGCCTGTTCCAAGATGGCGGCGCTTTTGACGCATCCTGAGAACCCCAGGCGACGTCTACTGTTTATGTCTATGGGAAATAATGAATATGCGTGCGCAAAAGACGCGGTATGTGAACCTAAGACTGATTTTTGCTCGTGTGATATTGCTTCAGTATCATTTAAACAATATTTAACCTTGGATATATCTATGTGAGAATGTGTACTGCTATAAAATAGCGACATCAAATGAACGTTTGATGTTTAACCAATTTTTAACCAATGCAGTTTAACCAATTGCATTTAATATAACTTCTATTATTTATGTAACAATACGCTTTTAAGTAGCATCACACCTTTTAACTGAGATCATTGCTTATTTATCTGAACTTGTCTTACACCTCATTTAAAATCTATAGGAATGTCTTTACATTCGACATCAAGGACGTTAGTTTCAGTTTGAATTATAAAACAACAGGTTTTTAATTCAAATGCTCGAGTTAACTCTGCGAACACTCGAGGAGAAGAGACTAAATTCAGATGATCCTAAATCTCACAAACTGTTGTTCACACATTTGATAAGAAAGTGGCACATGCCATCAGTGGATTAAAATGATTTATGCTGCCATATGGTGTAGTTACAGCATCAACCAGCAGGGACTAACTTGACCATGCTATCCAAGCAGACCTTGACCCTTTACCATGTGACTGAGTTCAAGTATTCAGCCTGCTCCCAGTGAGCGGCAGACAGATGTACATGTCACGCCTAAGAAAAAAAGGCAGTATATAAATGGAGAACAGGATTTTATGTTACAAGTCATGCTGAAATGAAATGCTCCCCCCTGCTGATGATGCTAGAAAATGAGCAGACGTGATTATAAAAGATGTGTTAATTACAGCCAGACATCCATCAGTCATTCTCCCTCTCTGTGCCGTAGATTATTCCTCCCCTAGTCGGCTCAGCTTGAAGTGCCCTTCACAGATCACAGACTGCACCTCCATTCACAATACCCCTGTGCAACACGCTCCCGATATATCCGTCTCGCTGCTGATAGAGACGCATTCAAATTTAATGGCAGGGAAACTGAATAAAAATAGAGAAAAAATGTAATTTGTCAAGATACTAGAAAACAAAACTGTCTGTATGTGTGTCAGGGAAGACGGAAGGCGCGATCACGTCAGGCAGGATACAGGAAAAAAGAGGGGCCTCGGGCAATGAAAGAGGATGTGATTGATATGGTACTCCTGATAAAAGAGGGAAGCGGAACGACAGAGGGGGAGAAACGGGGATTAGAAATGTTGTACACTTGGACTTTATTCAATACAGTTGTTTTCATTAGGCTTAGAGCAGGAGATCAATAATCCAACGGCTGCTGTAATTGACCCTTCGCAAAGACCCGCCCCCGTTAGTTACTGTTGCTATGTCCGACAAGCCATGCTCTCTCACGCCACACATCATGTTCTCACGCGGTCAAAATACATCCCGGAGCAAAGAGGACACTGACAACGCCAAAACAGAACAGATTACTTTTAATGTGAAACAGTTTCATATTTAAAATATTGTACTTTTAAAAAAAGTTTAAATAATAAATAGCGTGTGGTGGCTCTTTAATGTGTCGTGACATATCGCTCTTCACTTCAATCGGCTCGTGAACCAACCATCTCTTCATACTCGTTCATTTATAGTAGGGCTGCAACAACTAATCGATAATGAAAATCATTGGCAACGATTGTCATTATCGATTAGTCGGGTCTGCCCACCATTCGCGCAAAACGTCCGCCAGTCTTGTCAAATTACAGCACTGAATAACGCATTTCTATGGACAAAGTGGATTTAAAAACAGTGGAGGAAACCGAGTGAGCTGCTGCGGGAAAGAACTCTTTATTTGAAGCTTCAAGCTAATGCATTACTAAAGCTTGACAGATGCGCGCGCGTCCTCAGCGCAAAACTTTCTGTATCCTTATCGGTGGATGTTTCAAATTCACACGAGCATAAAGGTTTGTCCTGACCGTCTGCACTAAACTTTAAACTTTACATTACTGAAGGAGCGCCGACGCGCGTCTGAACGCGGTAGAGAGGGAGACGATTCATGCTCAGCGTAAAAATATTCATTTTGCTGAAATATCTGTTGTTGAAAGTTCAGTTTAGGTTTAAAAATCATGTCGTTCAAGTATTTCATGGGAGTTACTGAAGGGATAACTGCACGTAATTAAATAAATGTAAATGTTTCTATTATTTACACAGGATAAAGAAATGACAGTAAGGTTATGTGTGTTCCTGCAGATCATTTCTCTTGACTGTTGGTTAACTGAGTTTGTGTTTTGCTTTTCTTTATTATCTTAATTTTTTATGTAGAGATTTATACTATATTCGCTATATACAGTGCTTAATTTTTTTTAGACCTCCACCACCCTAAACTAACACTACTGGTGATTACCAAAATCATTTTTGTTTCTGTAATGCTTAATACACCAGTATGTGTAAGATGTTTAGTCACAGTAGTATTTCTAACGCTAAAAAAATATAAATATTGTTTTCATGAATTTTCGAATTTACTGTTTTTACTAAAAAAATAAAGCACTTTTTTCAGATGCCCAATTACAGTCATTAACATTAGAAACTGTGGAAAAGTACATAAAAACAAAGCCAGCAAGAATGCAAGCTGTTATCAGAGCCAAAGGAGGCCAAACAAAATGTGACATTTTTTTCACATTATGTATGAATATGAATGAAAATATTTGTTCTCCTTTTTGTGACAGGTAGTCTAAGAAATTAAGCACTGCATGTTTTCATAGCATTCAGTTTGTTTGAAGGACATTGGGCAGGATGTGCAATAATGTGTTTTTTGTCAATTAACAAAAAAAAAAAAATCCAATTAATCGAAAAAATAATAGGCGAACCAAAGGATTATCAAAATAATCGTTCGTTGCAGCCCTAATTTATAGCATCAAATAATCATGAATGAACATCAGAAGGAATGTTGTTTCAAGCACGGAAAGATGTGAGTGCACACAATATTTGAAGTTAAAGTTCACCAACGTTAATCTGCTAACTCCTCTGACTGCTTTGTCGGACAAAATGGCAGATTCTGGGTTATGATTGGTCAGATCGCCTGTCAATCAAACTGCCGGTGAAGGGTCAACTGTGTAGACATGATGCTACTGTGCGTATTCAACTAATCTGAAAAACAAAAGCAGAATAACTAATAAATAATTACAACAGCATTAAAAATGGGTTCTGTTGTTGTCAAGTTGTCCTCTTATTCAGGAGTTTGAGCAAGTTTGGGCTGTAAGTTTTCACTGTCTTCAAAGGGTTAGTTGACCCAAAAATGAAACTTTTAGAGTGAACTATCCTTTCATGTCATTCAAAACCCATGGAACCTTTCATTGGTGGAACACAAAAGCCGATGTTTGTGCTGCTCTATACATTGAAAGTGAATGAGGCCAGATGCCATGCTCTAAAATGACAAAAAAAGAAGAAAAAAGGGACTATAAAAGCAGATTTGGAAAATAGCAGAAGTTTGTGTGCTATACTCCAAGTATGAAGCCCTAGCTCTGTGTCATTAGTGTTCACCTGGTTCATGAAGACGGGTCACTCCAGGTTTGACAACTAGTTGTTAACTCTCAAAACTCACTCACACAAAGCTGTTATGACTACACTAAAATTGTCAGGAAATAGTTACAAAGAATGTCCTTTCATATTCTACATGCCTTAATCCTTCCCAATATTACAGTTTTTGCCCATTGCTTCCACAATAAAACCGAATGCTTAGAGCAAAGCCTCAATACCTAGAACTCCTTGTAGCAAACATTAAACACAGCGTAACCACAGCTCAAACACATTGTCAGCTTTGCACTTTGTTTGCAATTCTATAACACACTTACTGTGAAACACAACACACGTCTTCTTACATGAGACACTTTGTTCAAAAACTAAAAATCAATTGTTATCATCAGGAAAACAATCTGTTCAAAATGCAAAACTCATCTGGCAATTGTAGGCACTTCCGTACACACCTGCCCAGAAAACAACACCAATCGGTCTGAGCCTCAGCGCTACAAATAAGCCTCAGGTAAGACATTTCGAGAACTTTACAAGCATGATAATAATGGTCAGAGTAAGAGGAGGACAAAGAGAGAGAGAGAGGAGTTGAAGAGGATGAGGACAAAGACGAGGACCATTGTGAAGACGTGTATCAGATCATCAGGGCTGCTGTGGTCCGAGACTGGTTCAACAACCATAACCATTTCACACTTTTATACCTGCCGCCTTACAGCCCCTTTCCAAATGCAGTCAAGAAATTCTTTTCTGCGTGACGGTGGAAAGTAGATGATCGCAACCACATGCAAGCAATGGAAAAGGCATGTGGAGACATTGAGGTGGGATCAATCAAAGGGTGGATTCGGCACACGAGGTCACGTTTTCCCCAATGCCTATCCCGTGAGGACATCGCCTGTGATGCTGATGAGGACTTGTGTCCAGAAGGCGAATAGAAGGCGGGATCCATGACCTCCATAATGGTGCTTGTGTGTATGGTTTTGTTGCAAGAATTTCATTTTTAGAAAGGAGTGTTAAGTTTTGATCGCAGTGTTTCATTTTGGCATAGATGCGAGTTGTTAATCTCCAACTGCTCTGTGTGATTGGCTTGTGTGTAGAGTTTTGACATGATGAGCCAAATTTTGCAAAAAGTGTGTAAGCAATAGGCAAAAACTGTAAAAGCATTTTCATACATCTTAAAACTTCTGGTAACATGAGCCTAAGCTCTTTTCAATAAAATCAATGCAAAAGTTAATATCAGATCATTTTAGACTACAGTAAATGATGTACCGAATATTCTTCAGTTTTATGCAAAACAGAAAACAGCAAATAGAATATCAGAAAGCCAGTGCACACAAGGCTGGAATCTGAGCTTCTAATGGAACTTTACCAATTGCCAATTGGCTATTTCAATTATAAAGGCGGGACTTGCTATGCCATATTGTGCACATCACTTTCTCCCATTCATAGAAATATGAGTTAACCGTTGGTATATACAGTCTTTGTTGGTTAAGTGCACAATATTCTTGTGTAATGACCACTAAATGGTGCATTTAACGATTTTCCATAGCGACATACCAGTGCTAATTTCATGCCTCTTGTATTTACATTCTGGAGCATAAAAACTCCCCATAAAAGTCCTCATTTAAAGCAAGAAAATTAAAACTGAAAAGAATCAGTAAAAGACACAAAAAGCTGAAAACATAATAGAAGTTAAGTTATATAGCTAAATATGTTAGCTAATTAATAGAAATGGTAAATTCGATTTCATATTCATAATAACAAATTATATATCATATAAAATGCAGTGTTTGTCTTGTAACTTGTTATAGTCTGCCATATAACAGACTGGAACAATTTTCAATGGTTTAATTTATTAAAATGGCTGATACGGTGGGTCATAGTAAGACGGTCTCCAGTCGAGTTCCAGCTGAGTCAGGAGGATTTTCGTATGGAGTTCTGGATGCTCCGGTTTCCCCACAATCCAAAAGACATGCATTATAGGTCAATTGGACAATAAATTGCATGTAGGCGAGCTCTGTGAGAGACTGGCCATTAGGGCTGGATCGATACATCGTTGCATCGGGATTGTCTCGAGAATCGATTCTGAGCTTCGTTTTCAACTGCAGGTGGCACTGCGGGCTTCAGAAACATGTATTCTGCTTCCCTCCAATTCCTTCTACACACCACTAGAACCTTCTATAAAATAATCATTCATAAAGTTCCAAAAGGTTGAAGCGAAATACAAGAGTGTTTACATTAATCTCGTGTCATAAAAGCATTCTGAGGTGCAACTACATTGTCATGACACGAGCAGTCTTCTTCGTGAGCATTTGATCATGTGGTTAAAAAAAACAAAACCTTGAGCGCCATCTGCTCAGAATCGATTTACGACGCGTTTGGAAAATATCAGAAACGATCCACAAATTGCAATGAATCCACAGCATTGTCCCAGCCCTACTGGCCATCCAGAGTGTCCTCCGTCAGGGGGACGGCAACCTATGGCATAAAGAGGGATAATCGCAGAAGCATATAATGTTTATAGCTAGTAACTTAATAAAACAGGCTGTGTGAATGAGGAATTATTATCTCGGAACTTTATTTAAATGAAATGGATACACCTCTATTGTCAAGTGATTATCACTCCGTGTGCCCATGCCACAGGTTGCCCACCGCAGTTGTAGAGGATAAAGTGGTCTCGAGGATGGATGAATGGCATTGATTAAAATATACTTGAACCATTTTGGCTGCAGTAAATAAAATGACAATTTGCCCACAGTTTGTCTTCGTTAAAACTGAAATCAGTCAATAACACTTTTTTTAATTGGTTAGAAGTGCAGAATCTTTTCCTTTCCGTCTGGCTCTCAGATGTCTGGGGCTGTTAATGATTTTCACTGAAGACTGATAGTTTCCCCATTAATAAAACTAAGAAGGAAATACCATTGAGCACTTGCAAGAAGAATCTACTATAGGTTAATTAGACAATAATTGGCATTTGTGTAGCGAAAGGTTACAATATTTTGGCTTGAAGGATTGCGGTGAAAATGTCACATTAACATGTAGTACAACCATTATAGAATTCATTTGGCCTTTTTCAAGCAAGACTCATCATATGCTGCATAAATATTGGCATCTTCGGACGGCCCTTTTTTCCACCAGTGTTGCAATTGTTGCGAATTAGGCAAGAATTGATTGCTTTAATGTTTTGGAATTTTTAATTGATTTCATTTCTTACACTCAGAAAATTGCCATGGTCAAAAATGTCCTTAGCCGAGTTTCCTTTAGTACTTTAATAAGGTTCCTATCTCAGTTGAAACAGCTTGTTCCTGACGCTTCTAGCAACAAAAGGTTATTACGGAGATTTGGGAAATAAAGTAAAAAATTTAAACAGAGCCTTGGGAACTGTTTAATTGATTTAGTTAGGCAGTATTGGGCTGAATAACATGTTTACCGCTCAGGCTGAGGAAAAGGTTTTGTGACATTCTTTACCAACAAAAAAACGACCAAAACAGAAATGTCAAACTTGGTGACTCAAGGTCTCTTGGTAAATAATCTAAATATATCCAGAATCCAGCAGGCAATACATCTGACAGTAATAAAACTCATGGGCACCAAAATCCAAACCATTCTATGTGCACTTTATTTACAATGATTCATTAATATTACAATCCTTAATCTACATGTCACCATCTGCATACAGTCCTGTAGCCTCATGAGTGAGTGCAGAGCATTGGCAAGCCTGGAAATACGATTTCATTTTTTTTTTTTTTAACTACAAAAGGTGCTAAAATAAAATCATTTAAAAAAAAAAAAAAAAAAAAAAAAAAAAATTAAGAGAACAGAATATAAATGAACATACAAAAAAGATTTGATTCAACTTGTTAAAATGTCATTTTGCCACAAGTCTGCTGTTCTCGCTGTCTTAGCATCGTCCGACTATTGGCATGTCACACCACAAGATTGCTAGACATCCTTTATGTAATGGCTGATGTGTTGTGTTCAGTAAGGTTTATGTAGCAGTTGTTCCCTGGCTCGTACTCGTCTCTATTACAAAGGCATAAGGGTGAGTTCAGTTCGCACACATCGATTTGACTAAGCCACTTCCTTTAAAGCACTATCGTTTAGCCGCTCCATGTAGTTTCGTAGTTCCTTAGAGTCGCCGAGTTCAACATCCTGACATACCCACTTAATGTCATCGTCAGGATCGACTCCCAAATTGTCCTTTGCCGGACTAACACTTTCCACTGGGATGGTGGTGAATGTGGTAAACTTGACACGTTTCCTTTTGGTCGTCGGCGAATCGCCTTTGCTGTCTTTCCCCGTGCAGACTGTAGCGGTGTCGGCTCCTCTGTGCACCTGGCCTTGAACGTTCTTCTGCAAAGAACCGCCGTTGAGAAGGTGGCTCCCTTCTTCTAACCCTCCTAAGCTGGAGTCCATAATGGTGATGTGCTCATCGGTCTGCGGAGACAAACTCACATGGCTCTCCAGAAGTTCGGCGTCATTTCCCAGCCACACCCAGTCATGAGCGTGGTTCATGCTCTCCTGGCCCTCGATGGACATCTCCTTGTGTTGGTACTTGAGAGTGTACGAGATGCAATTGATGAGGAAGACCAGAATAGCCAAGCAGAAGACACCTAACAAAGCGTACATCCCAATTTCGAGGTCAGTAAGGCCATGAGGTATTTGAAGGTCGTCCTCATCCACATTATGTCCTCGGGGAAGGTCTACTTGAGCGGGGAAGTCCGAGAAGTCGATCGGAATGCCGGGCAACTGGCTCCCGTCGTCTGAGAGCTTGTCTCCACCTGGTCTCCTGATGATGGCTGTTTTGGTCGTGGTGGTGATTCGTCTCATGTTACCATCCTCCATGTCTGAGATGGAGCTACCATAGTAGTGGTTGTCCATTCCGGTCCTGTCCGGGAGAGACGGGTTTTGTCTGCGGTCACCTGGTCTGTTGTCCATGTCCTCTCCATCCTGGCCGTAGTCGCCCGGTCGCAAGGCGCTTTCGCTCTGACCGAACTTCACGCGGATGTTGCAGTTTCCAGCCGCCAGGACACTTCGGCGCTTAAATTTCTGACACACTTCACATACCGTCATTTCCACGTGCACCAGCAGACCTTGCCCCTCAGCTCGTGCAGAAATAACCGGCCAATGGCCTGGAGCGTCCTGCCGTATGGACACCACATCTTCATCCAAAGAGGTAGCGGTCAAAACAAAGTGCTCAGGGTTGTACAGGTCCAGAGGAGCCATGGAGCCATCGCTGAACTGCAGCCAGGCACTGATCAGAGCCTCCTATAGAGAGCCAAATACAAATCAAGATATATCTGAACCATTCGATATGTAATTGTGCATGCTCACTTGCTTTGTTTTTACATTTAAGGTCACTTTGCTGTCCTACTTAATCTGTAAAAAAATATATTATCAGCAGATTTCAAAATGAATATCCATTTTTATTACTGTACATTATAATGTTACGATGCCTAAACTTACTTGTAGTACTTAAAATGATTTAAATTATTCCACTTATACTACCATTACCACACCTCAAAACATTGTTCAGATGTTCTATTTTAAGACAGGTTTTTGTCCTTAAAACGTCCTTGTGATGCATCTCATCCCTTTTTGGAATGGAAAAAACATAGAAATAGTAAACTAAATGACACTGTTTCTGTTTGGTTGGTCATTGTCCTTGTGGGTTTTAGTTCTTTTACTGCTGTAAGGAACTTTGAAATAACTGAAATCATTTGGTGAAGTGAAATATAATGCAGTCAAGACCTGCCTGGAACTACTTCAGCCATGCGACATTCATTTCACTGAAAAGAATTGCAAACCTGAGAGCTTTCATCAACCAATCAGAATAAAGCGTCAACAGCCCCATTGTATAAACCCAGCAGCAGTATAGACAAAATAGTAGAACTTTCCTGTCAACATACATCTCATGCAGTACAAGGACACTTTGTGTCTTCATGTTTTTTTGTCACAGCCCGGAGATTCATCTCGTATCGTGATGTTGTGAGTGACAAAACTATTGAATCATATACACTAGACGTGGTTTGGCGTGAATGTGGCTATTCATCAAGTCGGTGTCAAAAGAATGCTGTCAATGTGCAGTGCCTGGATGGCAGCAGACAACGCGTTCCCTCCCTCATGTTGAGGTGGAGCCCATGTCACTGCGTGTGACTTCACTAATATACTGTCTGACTCCACAGAGCAATCCTTTAATGTAGGCCATGAGATCAGAGTGGTCTCTGCTCTACTTGAAGGGTCAGGAGGAGTCAGATTAAAAGATATGAGGAGATAACAGTGCCATTACGGATATGGGGCTGCATATGGGGATTTGCAACACACAAGCGTCTTAAGCTCTTCACTTACCAAGACATCAATGCTCGCTGTCCGCGAATAACGCACTGCAAATCCTTCTGGAGGGGAGGGGAGACTCCCAGAGCACTCTAATCATGCAGTGAGACCACAAATGAGGGAGGTGCTCATGATGATATCTGTAATACTTTAAAAGCATACTGTGAGCTCCAGAAGGATTTTGTAGTGTGCTTATTCTGGATTTGCAATGTGTTTTAGAGTTGTTTGTTTTTTTCCTTTTTTTTTTCTAATTTAGATTTTCTCACCCTTCTTAATGGCCAACATTCTTAAAGACGGACTTAATTGCTATTCATTAATGCAAAGTCTATCAGTGCCTTCCAGTTTATCCTGTTGCATGTTATTTTGCTACAAGCGAACGATTCTGTAGCTTTGTTCTCAATACTGAAATGACACGTTTTAAAGCCACAACAATGATCGTTTCTTCAGCATAATTCAGGCATTTTTCTCTAGTTTGTTGGCCTTCTATATGAATATTTAATTTTAAAAATCTTATTTGTGTGGCAGTAAATGACACATTGAATCTGAGCTCATTTAAGCACCTAACTCTGAAACCAATTGTTTTACTGAAAGGAGAAAAAAAAAGAAAGCTATATTGCCTATAACACATGCCACTATTTTATCGTTTGAAATGTGCTGCAACGCATTCCATATCGCAAATCAACTTGAATAATGCACGCAAAACATGCACGAAGCACTCCTACTTGGATCCGTTCTGAATGAGAGGTACATGAGCGCACGTGTACGGTACAGCACATTTTCTGACATGCTGATAGCTTCGGTTTCAGTTTACATAAATTTGTTTAGGCTTAGCATTTATAATGAATGGCACTGTAATGCGTTTTCTACTTACATTTTTTCATTCCTGTTCTGAATACTGTTAAATTTAAGATTTGTAGTGGAGTGAAGGGAATATGTTTCTAAATATATGTTTATAGGGGGGTTAACGCTATTTTAAGGTGTCCTTGTTATAGTGTAAAGTACCAAGCAATATTAATGAACTACATGTATTTTTGTTGCATGTAATTTTGCATAATTGATGTTCTTCCAATAGTAACTACATACAATGCAATGTAAACAAGTTTTTTTCCTCAATACAATTTTGACCCAGAGTGAAAAATTTGATAATTAAAAACACTTCACTACCACACAGTACATTGAAATCTTCTTTGTGTTAATGTGAGAAACAGCACTTTATATGATGCACTTCTGAGATTGCTGCCCATGTTCCAAATCAGTCATTTATGAGGTTCCATTTCAGCTATGGGTATTTTAAGCACATTTAACATGGTGCACACCATCTGTGTGTTCTCAGCTCATTCTTAATAGGAGACTGTGGCAGACTGCAGATTGGGGACGGCGCTGAACACCACAAAAGATACCCGTTACAGCTTGTTGTTCACGTGTGAGGGGAAGTGGCTGTACACATGAGAGATGGCTAGCTAGCGAGCACAGAATAAAATGTCCTTCAGGATGCTGCCTTTGTAAGTTATATTTTTTTTTTTTGAACAGAGCCATTCCGTTTTAGTGGTAATTCTGCATAAAATATGAGGAAGTTGCAGTTATCTTTGTACGTTTCCAATATCCTGTTGAAATTCATGTTCTCATCTCTGGTACTTAATATGTATTGTCACACCAGGTTCCACAGGAATTAACAGACCGTTAAAGCCTCTGAAACACACAAACACACACGTATGTCTGGCTTAATTGGAAGGAGTGGGCTAACAGCACTGCGCCGCTGCTAAAGTGAGGTGTGTCATATTGATTAAGACTGTCAACTAGAAAATAATTATATTGAGTTCAGGTACTGAGGCTCTGCTCATTCACTACCTCCATTAACAAAGACATAATTAAGCATGACAGCTGTAACCATAGGCAACCATAGCTACTGTCATCCCTGGGTTATTTATCACAGTTCTGTAACAAATGACCAGTTTAGAAAAACGCTCCTTAAATAAGCTGTGATTTTGAAGGAGTTGATTAAATAATGGTCTGCCGTCGGTGAATGTAAGGAGCGTTTTCCCAGGAAGCATTTCCACACTAAACTGTTTTCCAAAAGACTAAAACTTACTGTGAAATAAAGGATGGTTATATTCAGATGAAGTATTGACAGTTTATGCTTAATTCCCATTAACTAAAGAGTTGACGACAAGCATGTGTTGATGTTAAATGTATTTTTTCCGAAAGATAATTCACCAAACTGAATGATGATCCGATGCAAAATAATACTTTATAATCTACAGTCTGAATCTATAATACAGTAAATAGAATAACAATCTATAATAGTCTAAACGCTTTACATATATTGAGAAATTAATTGATTGGTTCACCCAAAGATGGAATTTCTGTCATTAATTACACTTATTTCTACATAACTGCGTACAAGACTGATGGGAGACACGAATTTGTTGAATAAAGTCGTTATTTTTGTCGCTTCACAACATTGAGGTTGAACACATGGACTTTTCCGGACCTTGAATGTGGTAATTTCATTGCTTTCTATTGAGTACATTAAAAAAAACTTGTTATGATGATGAATGAAGGTGTTTGGAGGGTGAGTATTGACAGAAATTTCATTTTTGGGTGAACGCACCCTTTAAGAAAAGTTATTCCTCATTCAGGATATTAGAGCTAATGACTCATCAAAATACCGGCTTTATCCTGTTGCTTGTCATTTTGAAAAGCAATCGATTGAAAGGGTTTGGTTCTGTAGCCTTGCTTTCAACGAAGCAGAAGTGATTGTCTTAGAAGATTGTCTTAAACTCACAAGAATAAATCACAGACCTTTTCTATTAAAAATCTTATTTATGTGGCAGTGCACGGCACATATTGAATCTGCCTTGCAGATTTTCCAAAATGACCTGTTTAGGATTGCTGAGCACTTCCTGTGTGGTTGCCGTGGCACTGATGGCTCGGTTACTTCCTGTGCTGAGCTGCAGGCTGAGTGTGAGACCACTGACCAACTGCAGCCCCAGTTCAGTGATGGTTACCCGATCGTCCACAACCCTCACCGTCTTCTCTGCCAGGATCGAGTCTGACAGCGGGGACAGAACCTAGAGCAGAGCATACACACACACACAAGTGCATTATTAAATACAAGCATCATAAGCAATCTGGGTTGGTGGATACAGCTCTGCCCACAAGGATTACTTCCAATTACTGGGAGAAATATCAGAAACTGAGCTGTAAACCCATCCAGTGATTGATGCAATAAAAAGGTGTTACAGACAGTCTCCTGCCTGCCCACACTTTCACTGCAGACGAGCACATATTAGGTATCTGGTCTCAAAGCAGACAGGAGAAACAAAATAAATCCAGATGACTAACACCTCCTCAGACACATGTTTTCACTGCAATATCAGCCCACTTTCCTGGAGACGGAGAAAAGAGGGCTGTGGAAAAGGTAACGTCTTGGTGTGAGCTGTGTTCAAACTTACAGAAAAGGTACAATGGAACCGTTTGATTTACAGTACAAGTCAATGACAAAGAGTGTCCATGACAGACAAAGAAAAGGAAAAAGCTAGTTTAAAAAAAGACTTCTTTAAAGAAGTTCTTGGAAATGCACTATTGTATTCACATTGGTTTCATGTGGTAAAAAAAAACAAAAAACATTTTCAATGTTTCAACAAGTTTCAATTTAACTCTTTGCCAACCAACAGATTTTTCTGTAATTTATGTGACAACGCTTCCCCGCCATTGACATAATTTTACGACTTTGTGTTGTTATATGATAGGGGGCGCTATTATAAATCTTCTGAAAGGGTACAAAATCAAAACACAAAACATGCTTATGCATGTTGTAGTCCAAAAAAACAACATGATTTCTCAGCCTTTTGTTCAAAATGTTTTTTATTATTATTATTAAACTTACCCACATACAAGTGTTGAAGAATGCGTGAAGCATTTAAAAAAAAAAAAAAAACAGGCTCATACAACAAAATATTCTGAGGGCCATTAAAGTTTTTTGAAAATCAAAAACGCTGGCAGTCAAGTCAAGTCATCTTTATTTATATAGCGCTTTTTACAATGCAGATTGTGGCAAAGCAGCTTTACATTAATAAGAAAATGGTGTCATTGTGCAGCTTATTCTATATATTATTGATTCTTTCCGTTGCAAATATCAGTAGTTATTAGTCTAGTTAATTTATGTATATCAGCACTGCAGAAAACAGTGACGTAATCGTCCGGCTCAGCTCAGTTTGTATACAACGGCGCCAATGCAGGCAAACTAAAAACACTGCTGAATATCAAGCAAGTGTCCCCAACTTAAGCAAGCCAAAGGCAACAGCGGCAAGAACCAAAACTCCAACAAATGGAGAAAAAAACCTCGGGAGAAACCAGGCTTAGTCAGGGGGCCAGTTCTCCTCTGGCCAACAGTGAACACTTGTCCGATACTCAGGCAGAGTTACGGGTCATTAAACCCATTTGGAATGGCGATGGCAGTGACTGGCAACGGTTTAAAAAAATACTGGCGGCTAAAGAGTTAATAACGGTTTTTAGTTGACAGTTACACTACATTTTCTATACACATTGAATACATCTTAGTGCATCTTAATTATTTTATTATTATTATTATTATTTTTTTAAATTAAAGTTTTGTTCATTGTTAATTCATGTTAATAAATTTTGGCCTTAACACTTAACAATAAGGTTCATTTGTTAACATTAGTTAATGACATGAACAAACTATGATCAGTACATTTGTTACTGTATTTGTAAATCTTTGTTGTAAGTTGATAAAAATACAGCTGTTCATAGTTTCTTCATGTTCACAATGCATTAACCAAATGTAACAAATACAACTAATTAAACTTGTAAAGTGTTACCCAGGGTTGGGGAGTAACGAAATACAAGTAACTTAGTTACGCATTTAAAATACAACATTTGAGTAACTGGATTTCATTACAGTCACATTTTAAATGGGTAGTAATCAGATTACAGTTCCATCTGAAAAGTGTTTTAGATTAATAAAGTGAATTTTACTGTCATTTAAACAGTGATTGGTGATTCTCTGACTCTGACCGTCTGAAAAAGAGGAGTTAAGTTTCAGCAACATTTTAATACTTTTAAGAGGGATTATAGAAATGTTGTTATTTTTTTTTAGTTCTGTCCTGAACAAGACAAAATGACTGAATTTATAAAAAAAAAATTGCCCAACAGTCAGCTTAACTGTCCTGTCATGAGCTGATGATCCACGACTGTTTTCATGTTTTGTGAGTCATTTTACAGTTGTGTTCAAAATTATTCAACCCCCACTGAAATTGATTGTTTTGGCCGGTTTGACATTGATTTTGATCATTCAGTCATCCTGCTTACAATTAAATCAAAGAGGCACGTGTAGGTCAGACAAATATAACATAACATTTATAATGAAATAACCACAAATGTCTTTTCTCTGCTCACATCATTATCAGTTTTATTCAACCCCCAAGTGACATTCAATCTTAATACTTAGTACAACATCCTTTTACAGTTATAACAGCTTTTAAACGTGAAGCATAGCTTGACACAAGTGTCTTGCAGCGAGCTACGGGTATCTTCGCCCATTCATCATGGGCAAAAGCCTCCAGTTCAGTCACATTCTTAGGCTTGCGCACTGCAACTGCTTTCTTTAAGTCCCACCAGAGGTTCTCAATCGGATTTAAGTCTGGTGACTGCGATGGCCATTTCAAAATGTTCCAGCCTTTAATCTGCAACCATGCTCTAGTGGACTTGGAGGTATGCTTGGGATCATTGTCCTGTTGAAAGGTCCAACTTCTCCCAAGCCTCAGGTTTGTGACGGACTGCATCACATTGTCCTCCAATATCTCCTGGTACTGAAGAGAATTCATGGTACCTTGCACACGCTGAAGCTTCCCAGTACCTGCAGAAGCAAAACAGCCCCGAAGCATGATTGACCCCCCGCCATGCTTCACAGTAGGCAAGGTGTTCTTTTCTTCATAGGCCTTGTTCTTCCTCCTCCAACTAATTTTGTTTCATCAGTCCACAGAACACTATCCCAAAACTTCTGTGGTTTGTCCACATGACTTTTGGCATACTGCAGTCGACTCTTCTTATTCTTTGGAGACAGCAAGGGGGTGCGCCTGGGAGTTCTGGCATGGAGGCCTTCATTACGCAGGGTGCGCCGTATTGTCTGAGCAGAAACTTCAGTACCTACATCTGACAAATCTTTTCTCAGTTCCTCAGCAGTCACACGGGGACTTTTCTCCACTCTACGCTTCAGGTAGCGCACAGCAGTCGAAGTCAGCATCTTCTTTCTGCGTTTCAACAGTGCCCTTTGCCTTGAATTTGCGAATGATGCTTCCTATGGTGTCTCTTGGTATGTTTAACATCTTTGCAATCTTCTTATAGCCATTGCCCTTCCTGTGAAGAGTAATCACCTCTTCTCTTGTCTTCCTGGACCATTCTCTTGACTTCACCATGTTTGTAACCACACCAGTAAATGTCTAGAAGGAGCTGAGTTTCACAGTCATTTTAAAGCTGCCTAATTGGTGCTTATTAGGCTTTATTGCTGCTCCCTGACATCCACAGGTGCTTTCAATACCTGATTGAAAACACTTCAATGGACCTCTGTTCTTCAGAGTGGTAGTCTTTAAGGGGTTGAATAATTGTGTCAATGAAGAATTCACAAAAGAAACATTTACTACTGTATTACAAAACCAATTGATGTCATTTTAGTTGCATATTCTTCTTTAAGAAGTCCTTGTAGGATTTCATTCTGAATTCAATTACAAATGTACTCTAAATTCTCTAAAACCATTTACAGCATTGGGGGGAATAATTTTGAACACAACTGTATAATTCACTCGTCACTGCAACTTTTTCTCACAATTTGTTTTTTTCCCCCACAATTGTGAGTTTGCATTTGCAATTGGGAGATATAAACTTGCAATACTTACTTTTTGTCTTTGCATTTGTGAATTTAGTATGTGAGCTTACATCTCATAATGCTGACTTTTCTCAACATTGCGAGTTCATAACTCAGAAAAGTCAGAATTATGAAACATAAACTGACAATACTGAGAAAAGTGAAAATTATATCTCATAATTCTGACTTTATAACTCGCAATTGCAACTTTATATCACTCAATTCTGAGGGAAAAAGTCAGAATTGTGAGATAAAAACTTGCAATGACCTTTTTTGTGTTTTTTTCACACTTATTAGTGTTCCAAAGTATTCTAAAGTATTCAGATTAAGTTACTAAACTTGAGTAATGTAAAGAAATACGTTACAAATGACTTTTTAAATCATATATTTTGTAATCTGTAGTGAAATACATTTTAAAAGTAACCTCCCCAGCACTGGTTACCAGTCATTTCAGTAGGAATCCATTCAACTAACAGAAAGCTGCTTGTTTTGAAAGTAACGTTGGTGTGAGTAGTCCTTCATACAACTCTATGCTACTGACAGTTTCTTTACTTTTTTTTTTTTTCTTTTATACATTTATAACATTTTTTTAACATTTATATTGAAAGTATACACATACCTGAATGCTTGTCATGCCTGTGTCCATGCCCTCCAAAACACGTCCCTCTCTCAGCCTGGCGATTCGGGGATTCTCTACTTTCAGAAAGTCCCAGACTAGCTCCGTAATATCCACCTGCCAATCACTGCCAAGCATGTGGGCCACCTGACCTCGCGTCTCAGAGGATTCAGCCACAAAGTGTGTGAGCACGCGCACCATGGCCCTCTGGTACTGTAGAATACACGTCTTTCCTCTCCGCTCTTCGTCGTCATCATCTTCGCTGTCCCGTGCCGATCTGAGAATGGAAAGGATAAAAATCTGAATATGCACCAGAACAGTCACTTTCTCTAATATTTAGCATTTAACTCAATCATGTTTTTCATCAACTCTTTAAAGGTTCTCATTTCACGTTTCACAAAACAACCTTTTTTTTTGACAGAAGTAACTGTTTGTTGACACGCCTCCATTAAGCTTCATTAGGCTGATGCATCTAATCAAGGGAGGCTAATTAAGCAAATCAGTTTTACTTGATACTCTATGACTGAGTGACATTCACAGCAAGAGCTGGAAGTCCAATGAAGCTACTCTTTTCTTTGAGGACGTTCTTCTTTGATGTTAGAGGCCAGTGGATCAAGGTAAAGAGCTTCGCAAAGATCATACATTCATATTCAAAGATAGAGCTTAATGTGCTTTAGTAATCAAAGATCAGTTCAAGTATTACAGTGAGAATCACTTCATGAATGTTTATTTATACCCATGCACATAATCCATGAGTGAAAAATAAAGTAAAGGTCATGGTCCTTTTCAGACGTTTTTTTTATTTTTTATTTATTTATTTAGTTTGTGTGGTACAGAAAAAACAAAATCACTGAAAGAGGAGAACCATGTTGTGTTTAAACCTTGGAAACTGATTGCATTAAAGTATCTGTTTTGCTATCTGTGAGGAAGGGCTGTGTGTGTGCGGGTCCTCTGGTTCAGATTACAGGGTGTGCAGGTATGGTAATGTGGCATATTGACTTTCGCAGCACTGCAATTGAACTCATTTCATAATGCAATCACATCCAACAATTACAGCATGGAAAAAAAAAATGCTCCACTCACATGCAGAACAATTGTTTTGTTCCACCTCATAAATTATTTCTCCCTCTTACCACATAAAATACATATTCGTTAAAAATTTAACACATTTTACTGTTTTTGTTTATTACACTCATGACTTAATACACATTCAACAGTCATACTTTTAATAACTCAATCGTCTTTAGTTCATTGACTTTATAGATTAATAATTGCTGGTCACTGTTAGTTAACATTTGTGTAAAGTGTTACTTGTACTATATACACATTACATTTATTATACTTGGTTGGATATTTTATCATCTTAAGGTGCAGTCAACATTTTTGGCCAAATTTTATGAAAAGCCACAGTCTGTTGTTAAAAGTTTGGTTTGTGTGACCAAATTGAACTTGAATGAAATGTGCAAGGGGAAATCTTGCAGGGATTCTTGATTGATTCCAATTAAAATGACTGGATTTTACCCAAGAAAATGTGCTAAATGTGACCGGACTTTAAATGGTGGCCTATAATGGTCTAAATACTCTTTTCTCAAACTTCAGGAAAATCAACATCCATTGGCTAGACAAGAACAGCAGCAAAATGTTCCAAACCATGCTGTGTGTTGTTAATAAAATAAGTTTTTTTTTTTACCCCCCCCCCCCCCCCCTTTCAAAAAAGCCACAGTTTTTAAAAATGTTCTCTTGGGAAGGGATGGGATATAACAAATGGCTTTTTTTGTGATTTAGCCATCAGCTGTTCTGGGTGAGATCACAGTGGCAGTGCTTGGTTATTTACCTACACAGGAGGTCTGAAGATGATTCAATAAACAATATTTTCCACAGAACAGGCCGATGTCCTCCCTCACTAGCACCACATATCTCACTCACACAGCAGCACTCCTTGATACAAACTGGAATAGTCATTCCAGCGGTTGGACTTTATCATGCCTGCCTGGTGTTGAGAGAACACTGTTAACGCCAGTCCGTAAAGTGCGGGAGAGTCTGGCACTCCACACGCTACAGGCTTGGCACGAGCACAAAAATGCTCTCTCTTGGGTCAGTTTCTCTCTCGCGCACTACACGGACCAACTGGCAGTGCATTTGGCAGAGGCCAAAGAGCTTTTGCGATTCTCTCTCGCATACTTGCATACATGCATGTAGCGGTAAACAAATGGATCATCAGTGCCCACAAGCACTAAACCGTAATGCTGTTACATCAGCAAGGTCATGCCTGTTATGCCCTGATAAATGAGAGTGTATGGAGAAGGAAATCAGTGGTGAATGCAAAACACACACATTCCTCTGCCATATTAGGTGATGAGCCAAAATTGACATTTTCTCCTCTCTTGGACGAAAAATGTCTGTGGGTCAAATAAAACAAACGTGAGGTGACACTGCCATTTTTAACATGCTCGTTCATCCTTACTAAACATGTTCACATTGTAATAATCGCAGGAAAGATGAATGTACTTTGGCATGCACTATGTAGACCGGACTGCAGCTGTGTGAGCCAACTCTACCACTGGCTAATGAGCGTCTGGGCCGGCCGAACACATGTTCATAAACTGCTGACAGAGGCCCTTGACTTTCTGTAGCGCTAGGTGAGCATGGCTAGCGGAGGCATGCTAATTAGTCGTGATGTGCTGACGATGAAATCCTTCATTTAACAGCATGCATTTTAGAGGATACATGTGGAGATGCGGAGCCATTTGAGTAAAAAAAAAGTCCTGGTTCCTCGAAATAACCTTGCTAACAAGAACAAAATTAACGTTAACCAGGGGCACTGAAATTGGTGGGGCATCTGATACAATCTTAGTCAGCTGATTTTTTTTTTTTCTCCCACAAACAGTGTTTTACAGAATCCCGTTCCCTCGCAGAATCCTAAACCTCTTGGACCCCAAAGCTACTCATTGGTCGACCTTTTTATTTGGTTGATCTGATAATAAATTAAACCATTTACAGGGCATTTATTATCATCCAAATATGTTAATGTATTTTAAATTATGCATTACATTATCCAGAAAAAGCTACACAATAACGTGTTACATTTTGAACATTGAGGAAGGGGAATAAGGATTGTGTGTTTGGGATCTCATGGAGAGGTTACTCACTGCAGTTCCCATCCTCTGGAGCTCTGGCTCCCCCTTTCTTGACCTACTGTGGGCATGATGGGTGGAGCTGCATCCCTAATGCAATTTACCTATACCTATATCCATCTATACCTTTAACAATAACATTTTCAAATCTTTTATTAAGTTCTTTATATCTATTTCCAAATTTATCAGGCAAACTTTGAACTGAGTCAACTAAATCATTGTTAAAGGCATTATAATTTCATCAGGCTTATCAATTACTTTTCCTTTAAAATCTAATTCTAAACATTTAATACATGATTTAGTCTTTCTTAATCAGTTGATTTATAGTTTACCATACTTTTTTACTGTTACCTTTAGCCTCATTTAAAATATTAATATAATACTGAGCCTTAGCCTTCAGTAATGTCTAAACTACCTTATTTCTTAAAAAGTTCTATTAAAAAGTTGATCCTGTCGTAAACCAGATTTTATAGCTTTTTTTTTTTAAAGCAATACCACACTTTTTCATGAGCATCCATACCTGTTCAATAATCCATGGTAAATTATTCTTTCTATGCCTATTTCTAACCAATTTTGTATATTTAGTCCTTATGTTTTTTATTTCCTCTATAATGATTTTGTGTTATGTTTTCAGTAGATACTTATTTTAAGCAAAATATAAAATGGTCCAGAATTCAAGAGGAAAAACCCTGAATCCCCATACAGTATCTTTGTCATATGGCCTTCTACCACATAGGTGTCAAAATGTAAAAATAATAACTTGAAAATCAAATCTTTCCTTTAACATTCATATCCAAGTGATCTGAACTTTTTTTTTTCAGACCACTTCTTTGAGGGCCCAATATACTCATCTTTGATGACTTACGCTGACCGTTTAGTTTTTTTTTTGTTTTTTTACTGCTGCCCAGATGGAAATTTATAACTTCCAAAAAAATTGTCCGGATCTCCACTTGGAAGGAAATACATAGACCAGGCCTTTTGGAACTATAATTGAATTCCCCTGTTATAAAGTGTTACTGAAAAGTCTTCAACGAGCCTAAGAGAGCCCACGTCACGCCCCTCTTCATCTCTCTGCACTGGCTACCCCTCGCTGCTCGCATCAAGTTCAAAGCGCTGATGCTTGCTTACAGGTCCACCACAGGCTCTGCACCTTCTACCTCCACACACTGCTACAACGCTACGTCCCCACCAGAAGCCTGCGATCACTAAAGGAGCGAAGGCTTGTGGTACCGTCACAGAGAGGCACAAAATCACTCTCCAGAACATTCTCCTTCACTGCTCCCTGCTGGTGGAATGATCTCCCTACTTTCAGCAGGAACGCAGAATCCCTTGCAGTATTCAAGAGACAGCTGAAAACTCATCACTTCCGTGAACACTTGATCCCCTCATAAAAAAAAAAAAAAAAAAAAAACCTTTCCTTCCCTTTTCCCTTCCTACTCTAGCTTATGTTACTGAGCAATGTATGAAACTTGTATTGTGAGCACTTCCTGTGTTATTTACCAATTCATGAAGAATCGCTTGTTTGTTTTCCTCACTTGTAAGTCGCTTTGGATAAAAGCGTCTGCTAAATGACTAAATGTAAATGAATATGTAAAAGTATTTTTGTTATATTTCTATATTTTATATTTATCTAATAAATAGCACCTGGTTGGATATTTTGTTATCTAAAGTTGTGGCCACATTTTCAGCAAAAAATTTGCAGGCATAACGGTCCATCGACTAGTCCATCAATAGTCTAGTGATTTATGAACAAAGTTGCTTCCAAGGCAAGCCACCAAGGTTAGAGGGGAGGGGGAAAGTTTTATCAGGGAAGTCATTACAGTTTGCAGCACTTCTTATTCCTTATGGTACCCACAAACAGTGATTGACTATCGCACAACTCTGAAAGAAATTCAGTGACGCTGTGGCTCTAATGTGATTGGTTATCAAGGCACATATGATCCAAGATGGCCATTACACTTTCTCCAATAGAAGAGCAGTGGACCTTTTTTATTTATTTAAAATAAAGTCTTTGTTAAAGAGTTAATAGCCCTGAACCAAGCCAGCCATCTATGAGGTGAATCACAACACTACAAATTTTGATTTGAAGCAAAAAGTATTTGAAACTTGGACAAAAATACAAAGGAACAAGACTGTGTACTTAACAGCTTTAATGATGTATATATATATATATATATGTGTGTGTGTGTGTGTGTTTTTTTAAGTTCATTTCAAAATATACATACAGACATTAAAGTATTTTGAGAGCATTGACTCGATTACACCATTCACAGTACTTCATGGGAGTGGATGGAGCTAACAAGATCTTTTGGCGAGTGTTGCTTTTTTCAACTCTCTGATTGGTGTACAGCGTCATGGGTAATGCAGTTTTTCACCAGAAATTTCACTGTTAAAGATGATTATTTAAAAAAACAATATGGGCAGACATCTTTAGTAGAAGCAAATATCATTGATTAACCTTTTGTTTTTACTTCCGGAACCCAACTGTTGCACTGTATTGCTTCAATTTAACCAAGTTTGACTGAACTAGCCACACCAAGCAGCGTGTGGGTGCTGCTCAAGTAACTAGTGTAAAGAATACTACAACATGAGTGAGTGGGTTCTTAAGGTGTCACCGCAGCGTTGAGCATTATTGCCAGAGGACTGAGACATTAGAATGGACTTGGAATCTTAGAATGGGCTCTGTCACTGAATCAGAATATGATTGCATCAGGTGGCCATCTTGTTAGTGCGCTCTGAGATTGAGGCTGTCAGGAGGATGGCAATCGAGCCCCTCATTAGAGTCCACTCGATCCACCATGACAGACAACCTCCCACTACTGGAGACAAAGCTCTATGAAGATCCTGCTGGTGTAGGGCTTTCTCACTTGTCTCATTTAAGTTTAATTTGACTAGTGTTCTTCAAAGAATCATCATTACACAGTAATTATATCCACCTTAATTTGAACAGAGATTTCAAGAACTCAAATTAGATTGCTCAGTCACAAAACGCATTGAAGTTACCGGCAGAGAACATTCTCTTCAAAAAAGTTGGAGGTCGCCTTTCAACTTTCCCAGTGAAATGACTAATTCACTCCTAAAATGTTCAGAATCTCTAGGGCATTGTTTGGGTGTTGGGGATAGTTGCTATGGTGTTGCTAGGAAGTCACTAGCTAATCCATCTTAAAAGGCTCCACGCTTAAGTTTCCATGATATCCCTAGATATGAGTGAGGTAGGATATGAGTTCTCAGAGGAAGTGTATAAGATATTTTCACGTTTTATCATCTGATTGCTTCAAAAAGGAATCCTCAAAAAGTCGCCATTGGAGGAATCATTTGCAATACAACGAGAAGAACTAGAGCTGCACTGGTCGACCGGTCATCAATTGGAATCAGCACAAAAATTTAATTAAAATATAATGTTTACAATTGAAAAAAAAAAAAAAAAAAAACACACTTCAGCTATAATAGTGCTTGACCTTTTCATGTAGAGTTACATGCACAAACGCCTTTTCTTCTCCTACTTCTACTAAGAAACGCAAATAAAAAGAAAAGAATAATGAGCAGGTTGATGTAAAAAAAAAAAAGAAGCGTGAAGCAATTAGCATCTAATATTCATTCTGTGTACACACATAGAGCAACTCATTAGCATTAACAGCTTTGTTTGATGTGTATCCATACATAAACCACAAAACGAGCTTTTAAGAAAACAAGCACTTGAACTCACAAACGGGTATACCGTTAGTAATTTTGGTAATAGTATCGTAAACCAGTGGTGTACTGCAACAGTGATGTAATGCATAAGGAGGACACCACACAGAGTCACGGTCAAGGCCCCCCTCCACCCTCCCAAAGAAAAACAGGCAAAGATATTTTTTTCAGAACTAAACGGATATGAACACATCACTGTCACCACACTCTTCCTCTCAGTGCTGCACTGGCCATTTTCCCTGGGTCCTTTTATAAAGTAAAGCCGACAATGTACATGTCAGGTACTTTACTTGTGTTGTCGAAAAGTTGTGTAGAGAAGTTTGGGAACGAATGCCACCGCACAATGTACGGGATCTCCCGTTTAGCTCAAACTCTCAATGAATCGGTATTGTCACTGTCTCAAAACTCTGGGATTCACAATCCACCAAGTACATGTACAGCCAGAGCAACCCGTTGGAACTTCAAATTTCACATAAGAAGAGCTTCATATTTTATATTCTGTATTCTTGACTTCTCACACGCATTGTGAATCATTCCACATGGGACATTCGAAAATGGAGACAGAGGAAACTGCCTCCATACCTCCAGGAAATCGTATATATTGACTTTTATTCTATTTTGAATTCACAAGCCCAAGCTTCCCTGAGGGTTATAAGGAGAGAGGTGAAATGTATCCCCATACTTTAGTTTCGAATGACAACAAAATATAGGTGCATGCTGGGAAACTGCAGCCAGGAGCATTTTCAATAGGTTTAAATTGATCAACCCCCCAAATGTGGTTGTTTCATAACTCAAGGATTTTCTACTTTTACAGATTCACTGACACCCCACCCAGACTTACATTTACATTTAGTCATTTAGCAGACGCTTTTATCCAAAGCGACTTACAAGTGAGGAAAACAAACAAGCGATTCTTCATGAATTGGCAAATAACACAGGAAGTGCTCACAATACAAGTTTCATACATTGCTCAGTACCATAAGCTAGAGTAGGAATAAGCTGACTTTTAGCCAAACCAGGAACCCCCAAAATCAATACCATGATAACTTTAATTAATAACTATAACAACCCTAATTATAATAAACATGATGCATATTCATAATTAGAATGATGGTCTGATTTATATACAGTATTTTCATACTCAGATGTGAATGAACATGAACTTGTATCTGAATTAAATTAATATGAATGCTTCATATAAACTACTGCTCTGATAATGATTAAATAATTTTTGTAGTGTTACTGTTCCTCAGTGCAGCTCAAGTGTCCACTCTACATTTCACATTCACATTCTTTTGTATTACATCCTTTGTGCTATCACGGATTCACAGCTCTACTGTACTGCCCGACAGAGAGTTTGTTTAATATTTTCACACTCCAGAGCTGCTGGCAAGATCTGTTTCTCTATGATTGTGTGGGGCTTCTCACATTCTTCGTACTGCACCACTCTCAGTACAAATCGATATGAGGATTTTAGTG